>JAHBCN010002479.1:0-90655 GCA_019359885.1 Listronotus oregonensis
TTTTAAATAAACAGTTAAAAATAAAAATTTGTTTTTTTTTTGGGGTTTTTTCTTTTAATATATAACGAAAATTCTTGCTAACCTTAAAAAAAATCGATGATTTAGAATTTAAAAATTTTTTGGACAAACTTTCGAAAAAATTTTTTTTTCGAGAAAACTGGTTTAAATTTTTAAAGGGTTAATTTCACAATCTAACAGATAAACAGTACATATAACTTCATTTCAAAAATTGAATATTTAGGAAATTTCTCTAAGCAAACGAGAAATTTTTTTCCCCTTTTTTTGAAGCAAAAAAAAGCAAAAAACCAGAACGTCCATTCTAACTTCATTCTGCCAAAACAAACCCACGACACAAAAAGGGCCCTTGAATATCGTTTTTTTAACTTTCAGAAAAAATTACCCCTTAATGTAATTTAAATCGCATATTGAGTTAAAATAACAGAAAAAATTTTTAAAATTTTTTAGATGTACTAAAAAACATTACACAGTCCCACAAAATATAAATAGTTGAGGCCCGAAAGACTTAAACTTTTTTTTCCCCTTTATGTTCTTGGGGTTGCTGCCCCCGAATCCGGTATCAGTTTGCCCCCATCGGGAAAAAAAAATTGGAAAATTACCCAAAAAAAAAATGTTCTTAAAGGTAGCTGATCCCCAATATGTGGTCAATTTGACCCCATCAGATCAAAGTAAAGAGATATTTTCAAGTCAAATCTCCCGAAACCCCACAGCTCCACAAAAAACACAAAGGGGTTGAAAAACTCGACCATGGATCTTTATTTTTTAGGGTCGCTGAATCTGAATCCGGGGTACTTTGTCCCATAAAGGTAAGATAAAAAGGGGATTTCAAGGTCAAATATTCAAAATTATTTGCAACCACATTTAAAGAGTGAACCATGTTTTGAGGCCCTTTTGAATATGAATCCGTGATTATTTTGACCTTATCAAATTTAGTTTCAATTTGATCATGAAATCCCCCAAAAAAAAATTTTAAAAATCTAAAGACTTGACCATGGTATCTTTATGTTCTGGGGTCGCTAAATCCAAACGAGTCAGTTTGACCCTATCAGGTCACGGTCGGGGGGTTTTTAAGGTAAATTTACAATAAATTTGATAAGGTCAAATAACCACAAATTCGTATTTAGCGACCCCAAAAAAATAAGTATACACTTTTCAAATTTGGTTGCAAATAATTTTGCAGATTTTACTTTGAAATGCCCTTGACCTTGACCTGATGGGGTCAAACTGACCTCGAATTCGGATTCAGCGACCCCAAAAATACAAAGATCCATGGTCAAGTCTTTCGGACCTTCGTGTTTTTGGGGTTTTTAAATTTGAAATTTGGGGCCTTTTAAAAAGTTCCCAAATTTTGACTACATGTATATATTCAGCGACCTCAAAAACATAAAGTATACACTGTTTAAATCTGGTTGCGTTTAGTTTTCCGTATATGACCTCGAAATACTCTTGACCCTGACCTGATGCGGTCAAACTGTACCGGATTCGGATTGGCCCCCAAAAACATAAAAAAATCAAGTCTTCGGACCTTCAACTATTTTTTTTTTTGTAGGATGAATGTTTCTTTAGTACAGGGGAAAAATTTAAATTTGAGCAGTTATAATTACACTAAAAGGGAAAAATTTTAGTCAAAAAAGTTAAAAAAAGATATTCAAGGTCAAAAAAAAACCCAAAAAAAAAAATTTCAAATAAAACGATATAGATAATAAAAAAAAAACCCTTTGCTGATGTAGGTACTAGTTTTTGATATATATATATATATATATATATATATATATATATATATATATATATATATATATATATATATATATATATATATATATATATATATATATATATATATATATATATATATATATATATATACATATATATTATAATGGTAGAGGTTCTTGAGCCTTGTTATATAATTCAATAAAGAAAATAGTTTCTTGGGCATATGGCTCTCAATTAAACAAAAAAATAATTACGTAATGAAATTATTAACTTTTGCTAATCGCATTAAAATTACGGGGTTTTTGAAAAGGATGAAAACCTCAGGTGTGAGGCTAAGTCGGCTACATGTTTCACCCTTGTTGGGGATGGTCACATCCGCTGTAAGCCAAGACACGACCGAGAAAGGCTCACCAAGTCTTTAAAACTATTCTACATAAAAGTAAAGAAAATATGTTTGAAATGACTCTAGCGCCATCTACCAGACTAACTCAGTAACCAGTAAAGCATATTGATACAAAATGATGTTAAATGATAAACAATTTAAAATGTTATACAGTGCCATCTAGGTAGACATGGCCATAATATTCAAAAATCGCAAAACAGACACCTTTTGACAAAGGAGAAATGGCCTCATTAGTTCACGGGTTTGTGAAATTCGAATGAGTAGTTTTGCCATACCACGTCGGGCGGCGCCTAGCGAAAATCTGAAATAAGTGAGAAGAATTAGAAAAGCAGTATTTTCGCCCTACTGCAAATATAATATTATAATGGTAGAGGTTCTTGAGCCTTGAGAACCTCGCATTACTAATATTATTTGCAGTAGAACGAAAATACTGCTTTCACTATTTCTAAAATTTAGGTAAAACTGCTCATTTCACAAACCCGTAGTAATGAGTGGCCGGCCCCCCCCTTTGTCAAAGGTGTCTGTTTTGCGCCCCCCCCCCCCCGTGAGCCCCAGTCCCCTACGGGGCATATTATAACATTTTTAAATATTTATCATTTAACATCGACCCCCTATATATCAATAATTACGTGGGGTAATCTGGTTAGATGGCCAGGGGGTATTTAAATCTTTTCTTACTTTTATATTAATAATTTTAAAGACTTGGTGGCCTCTCAGTCGTGTCTTGGCTTGCAGCGGATGTGACCATCCCGGCGGGTCGACCCCCCGGTATAGGTACCGGCCGGCTTTCCCCGCGCCCGGGGTTTCCATCCTTTTGGGGTTATTTAATGCGATTAACTTTTTAAAAAAACTCCTACGTAATTATTTTGTTAATTAATTATACCGAAACTATTTTCTTATTTATATATATATATATATATATATATATATATATATATATATATATATATATATATATATATATATATATATATATATATATATATATATATGTATATATATATATATATATATATATATATATATATATATATATATATATATATATATATATATATATATATATATATATATATATATATATATATATTTTTTTTTGAATAATAACTACTTTTTAAATGGTTGTAGTAAGTTACGTATTTCCCTTTTTAGCTAAAGAATGCTATTTTTTGATTGAAAAAAAAATGTTTTGCTTTTTAAATACCATATCATTTTCATTCCTCTAAAAATAATCTACCGAGTCAGCTTCGTCTAATAAAATAGACAAACCATTTGAATTCGATTATGTTTATGCGATTAACTGCAACATGAAGGTTATTCGTAATTTTTAAAAATCTATTTTAGATTATTGGCACAGTTACGGAGAAGTAATCGGATATGTTATATTTTATAAATTTTTCCACTCATGTAAATCACTACTAAAAAGTAAATGGATTATTTTGTACACTGTCCAGCGTAAAGTTAGATTAAAAAAGGAGCATTTTATTTAGTAATTTTTTCAAAAACCTAATCTTAAGGAAAACCCCCAAGAGGCCTTGATTTGTTTGGTGTCCAATTTTAAGTTATGTACTGAATGACCAAAAATATAAAAATGTTGCTTAAAAAAAATAAAATAAATATAAATAAATATTTCCGAGATGGCAGAACTAAAAAATACAGTCACCAAAGGGTTTTGTTATAAAGCAAGGTTACTGAGACAATGACAGCCAAAGATTATTATGATTATTTTATGTTTTTATCATCATGCATGCCCAAACAGAATCTGGATTTACCACTAAAGATAATATTATTCGATTCAAGGTCCCAGTTGCCAGCCCTCTGCCCCAAGTAAGTCGATCACTTCGGTGCCAAGGGGTAAGAGGTAGAACAAACTGAGGACGGTATCAAGTAATTCCAATACTTTTAAACCGACAAGATACAGTTCGCATTGTAATTGACCTGTCATGCTCTGCAAACCATTGGTGCGCAATGGACCTTATGGAGATGGAGCGGTCCCGTAGAGCAGATAGCCTAAAGCGGCGATCACGATCAATCCCATTTTTAATTTTGCTGACGATAGTACCCTCCACTCTAATATTCAATTTCTCAAGCCACCATGTAATTCTGATTTGAAACAAGCGCAGATCAATGGACATATCTCTTTCGCAAGACCCCAAACTTAATTAAACGAATTAATTAATAATATAAATCCTTACAAGCAAGTATAAAGTGGCTATATTTTTTTTTGGATAAAAAGGAGCATTCAATAATCTTTGGTAGCCTGTTATGCTAGAAAGTTTTAAATAAGAATCCCAGAGAACAATTTTACCATTTTCTGAAATCATACTTGGACAATAGAGTTTTTATTTATAATTATGGACCCAGCACTATACGAAAGAAACTTCAAAGAGGCTGCCCTCAGGGCTTGAAGATTGCATCTAATTTATGGAACTTGGTTGTAGATTCTCTATTGAAAAATTGAACGATACTGATACTGGTAACGACATTGCATATGCGAATGACAGTGATCTTCACTAGTGGCAATAGTCGACCTTTGCTAGAAGAAAGAATAAATACACTTTTGAAGAAGGCATATGAATGGGCAACTTACAACAAATTGAAATTTTCCATCGAAAAATCCAAGTATATGGTATTTGGAGCCAAACTCATTAGTAATCATTGGAGAGGGAAGAATATCAAAAGTTGAAAATTTTAGGTACTTAGGACTTACTTTGGATAAAGGCTTCACTTTTCAAAAGCATTTATTTAAAGTTGGCCATAAGGCCAACGGGATCTTACCATATTTCGTCTCAACAATTAGGACAGGTGTACCTGCTACTATATTTTGATTCTCATTTTTAAGTATGCTTTAATATTTTAGAAATGACAATAAATTGGAGTTATTACTTTTGCCTGCATTTTACTTAAGATACATCTTATTTTCAAAAATTTTAATTTGTGCTTTTAGCAATCTACGTGATCCTTAATAAAAGGTTTTTTAATTACAATACAGGGTGTTATATTTTTAAGATAAATGATAAGTCAATTATAAAAACGCATTTTGCATAAAAAGCAGAAGAGGTAGGTATAGGAAACCCTAATATGGTTTTAAAGGAAATTTAGTTCCACGATAAAATAGGCCACTAAATACAGAGTGTTTTATTTAACTTAAGGAAGTTATTTAATAAAATGTGTGTCCAAACTTTGAGGCAATTTTTTTCAACACTCTGTATCATATTAAGGTAAAACATTTACGTGATAGTTAACTTAAACCTTGAGCTAAGCAATAAATTTAATTACGAGAAGCTCGTTATATGTTACAGGGTGTAAACAATTTTTAAATTATGGTCTGTATTTTTCAATTTCTTTAAATTTCTCAGAAACGGTTAGTTTTAGGTATAGGAAATATAACAATAACTCACCTTTATTTGGTCTATAGTATCTAAAAATATAAAAAATATGGGGTGTTCCATAAGAAAAAATATAACTTTGATATGTACTTTCTTCTTGGATCACCCTGTATATTACAAAATAATTTTAAAATATGCTCCTCGCAGACCACAAATGACCGTGGTAATTTTTCAAACTCGTTGTTTCTAATAAGAAAAACCGAGGCCGAATGGGGTGGGCCATCCTGTATAACCTGCTGCCCGCAAAAGTTTTTCCATTTCCTTCCAATCTCCAAATATTTAAGTCCCGTGTGAACAAACTCCCTCTCACCACACTTAAGAAACCCACGTTAGTACTTAGGCATCAGCCTTCGTGGACTGTCCCAAGATGAAAAAAAAAACAAAAAAACCCTGAGTATTTCCTAAAATATATTTAACGTGTCTAATATAAATAATTCACTGCTAATAATAAGGTTATTATTTGTAAAAAAATAATTAATATCATACTTAAATAAAATTTCGGGGGTGATACCACGAGTGCTTAAAAATTACCGACAATTTTTATGAAATCTTGTAACTTATAATTCCACGAGTTCGAAGAACGAGTGGAATTTGTATAACAAGCTTGAATGAAAATTATCCGGTTAATTTTTATGCACGAGCGGTATTTAGGGAAGATATTTCTAGAGAATGGAGAAATTTGGGAGTATTATACTATTAAAATGGTTTTTTTGTCATACAATTTTCAATTTTATGCAACATAATTAAAACTATAACTGAAATCGTTTTTTTAATTCCTTTATCTATTTCTTCATCGTGTACATGACCAAAACGACTCATTTTGACTAATTTTGACGTTTCTAATTGACAATACAAACAAACAGGTTCGATTGTTCTGTGTTTGCCAGTAAGTGGAAATAGGTACCATGTTGTCTAGGCAACGTAAAATTTCTGCTAAATATTTTTTGTATTTTTAACGTGTCTTATAGAAAAAATTTATACATAAGTGAAATAATCAAAATAATAAAATTCTTATAAGAAAATATTTAAACAGAAAGTTTAATAGAACGATTATAAAAAAAAGGTAGGCTGGATATAAATGTTTATTGGTACGTATGTCAAATATGATACCATGTCAGATTTTCTGTTTTACTGTAAAAAGAATCCCCTTTTTATTTTTAAAGCAAAATCTTAATCACAATTTATAGGGCGTTACTTTTGATATAGATATTTTGTTTACCTATTAATATCGACTTAGGTACTCTGGAGCATGAATATTTCCAGAAATATTTTGGGTTTTCATGGCAAGCAAATGAAAAACGAGTATCTGATTGGTTTACAAATGTAGGTGTAAAATTTTTAAAGATATAAACTTTTGAAGATTATTAATGGTCAAGATATTTGTAAACATGCAGGGTCGGTAAAGAAGTTTGTGTGCTACTTTTAATTTTACATCATCTATAAAAATATGTAAAACTATTGTATTATCCCCGTAATTAAAAATATTTTTATAGTATATTTACAGTTTTCCGATTTCTGGGCAAAGGGACATATTTTGGTACCTGTGTAAAGATATTATTAAAAAGCTTCGTGAAAAAGTATATTCTTCTGGTTCAGTCAATCTCAATAACTTATATTTCTTAAAGAGAATTAGAAAATTTAAAACTAATATTTTGTTTTTTTTTTCCAGGTTATTGACAATGTATTGATCATAAACATATGTGTTGGTGCTTGTAAACATAGTTAAGTGATATAGTTGGTGAATGAGGAAAGTCAAGAAAAGGTGCCCCAGGTGCACTGGCTACCTCCTGGTGGCAATTATCTTTTTTACTATAATAACACAAATAGTGAATAGTGTAGAAATTAGAGACTTTGTTTCTATTAACACATTACCCGATGGTGAGCTGGAGACTAGGATTTTTTATAAAGGGATTGCTGCCAAAGAAACAAATCTTGGGAAAGGGTAAGTTTTAATTTTGTTTTGTTAACTAGGTACAATTAATTTACTAGTTCATAATCGGCTATTAACAATAAGGAAATAAAACGGGTAATAAGAAACAAATTTGTATGTATAAGCAATTTTATCATTGATTTTTGTTTTTGGGTGCTTAAATATGAAAAAAATAACAAGTGCTATTTAATTTAGGCTTGCGTTTTTAAAGACGGAATATATTTGCTATTTCAAAAAAAAATCTGAATCATCACGAAATCTATGCATATCTAGCAAAAATATGTAGAGAGCTTTCTTGTAGAGGATAATCAATATAATATATATCAAAAATCAATATCAAAAAAGCTTCTTCTTATGGTATTTTTTTTGTAAAATAAATAAATACAGGATTAATAAATGCAAAAAGCAAAAAAAAAATGTTTTTTTCTGGCTTTCTTCTGAGGCAAAATACGTATAGGCATTGGTTACCCGATTAAAAAGTATTTTCATTAAAATCTGACAATGATATGATTTTTTAAAATTTTTAGAGTATCAATTTTTGTCGGTCAATTTTTTTTTAACCAGATTATTTATTTTTTTTATAGACAACAAGCACAGATTTTTGTGATGAGAAAGTATATTGTTATAAATTATGCTTAGGTTTGTATATCACTGCGTTTATTCATGGATTTTGGATAATGAAATGGAATGGTGCTAAAGTTCTTGAGAGGTAACGAATTACTACACAAAAGAATATTCCTGGAAATGGTCCAAATCTATATGGACCCAAAATCTATGAATAAACGCAGTGATATACAAAACCTAAGCATAATTTACAACAATATACTTTCTCATCACAAAAATCGGTGCTTGTTGTCTCAGAATGATAGTTTTCTTGCAAATTCTCCTTAATTGATGAATAATTGAAAAAAATATTGTTTTTTAAATTTTTCTAATTTAAATCATATAAATAAGTCCAATAATGATAATTAAGCTAAAAATGACAATATATCTCACGAAAAATATTAGATTGCCAATTTTTTGTTTTTTTTTTTCGTTATAATGTGAAAATTTTAGTAACTAAATTATAAAAATGTGGATGGAGAGAAAGTAATTTTGGTTGCATACTTTTGAATAGTATCGATTCAGATTGACTTTTTAAAAGAACACATTGGTTGGCACCACTGGGATGTGACAGGTGACAGATGTCGCTCAGTGATGTCAGTCAGGGAGTTTAATTAAAAAAAGTTCTTTGACGTTTAAGACTGTTACTTTTTTTCCAGCCATGTAACTCTTAAAGAAAATCGCTTAAACAAGATTTTCCCCATGTAATTAGATTATTTAAGTTAAAATTTAAGTAAAACACCATCTTATGTCTGACTTTTAATTAAGATGTTTCTGCCATTTTCTGATTTGAATCTCCTGTTTAATTAAAAAATTCGCATTGGTAAGATAACATATTTAAGGGATAATTTGTAAAACCTAAAATTGTTTTTGCAGATGTCCTGAGGAAGGGAACAAACTGTAGAAAGCTTGACAAACTCAATGAAGAATTCATCTTTAAAACTGGCCATTAATTTTATTGCACCATCCCCAATAACCTTCTGGTTTTGGATATTTTTCTTAACTAGTCAGTCATTACTCCCACCTTTATATATATATATATATATATATATATATATATATATATATATATATATATATATATATATATATATATATATATATATATATATATATATATATATATATATATATATATATATATATATATATATAAAACTATATATTGTTTAAAACTTATTAAAAATTTCATAAAAACTATTGGACATTAACTTCTCGGGAATCTCGAGATCGCTTGCATTATCGCAAATGCAAAATTTATTACCGAATCTTATACATCCACAATTTGCTTGACAGGTTTTTTAATATTTATGAGCTACCTGAGTAGTAAAAATAGGCATTAAGTCATTTTTCGTAACCACAACTTCCAACCCCATTCAAGTGAATTTAATTTAACCCCTTTCCATTGCTATACCAAAACATTATTATTATTATACTTTGTATTATTTCTTAAATCAAAATAATTTTTTTTTTTAATAAAACTACTTTTGTTAAAAAAAATAATTTGTCATGGGAAAAAATCGGCAATAAATTGTATAATTCAAAAGTCAAATTTTCCCCAATTTTAAAAAAAATTTTTTTAGCCAGGCTTATTTTAATTTTGTAATCTTTCTTTTATGTAAAATATTTTTTAGCTTGTTTTTTTTTTTGCAACAAATCAAAATTAAGTTTAAAAAAAGGTTTTTTGATAAAAAAATATAGTTTGCTAAACATGCAAAGATTTATAAGTAATTAAGAATTTTTAAAATTATAACAAATATACGTTCTCTAAAAAGCATGCCCAAATTCAATAGCACTTACATAGTAAGGTAACTATAATCATTTATAAAGTTCCTCTTACTACTCACTACTAAGGTTGTTTTTTCATTTAAGTTAACTAATAGCCTATAAACAATATAAGCTTTTTAATTATGGAGCCTGACTCAAAACACGAATATTAGTCTAGATAAGAGGGTTTTTTTTCAAAAAAAGTTAGAATGATTAGAAAAATATGAGAATAGCTCTTTTACGGGGAAAAAATCTGAGAAAGGTGTTTTAAGGATTTTTTCTGCCAATAAAAATTGCAATTGTTATTAACAAAAAAACGAAATTAAAAAAAAGCCGTTTGGATTTTTGATAATAATTCAAAAACCATATGAGATAGAAAAAAAATCAAAAAGATCCTTGAAGAGAAGAAAATTGCCAATAAAAAAGTCCTGACTCCCGGAATTTTATCTCTATTATTTATAATTTTAATTTAACGCTGAAAATGGGACACCGCGCGACATTTTTAGTTGCGCGCTTGGCGTCAAAACCGAGTACGTCACATTATTTTTTTTTGGGTATTAACTAATAATTTAGAATTTAAAAAAATATGGTGTATTCAGAACACTTTAAAGAATGTATCTCCGTTAAAAAATTACCCTAAAGTTAATTTTTCAACAAGTTACACAATTATTAATAAAGGAAAATTGTTTCGAACTTTCGTCTTCATTGTACAAAAAAAAAAATGTTTAAATACTTGCCGTATAAATTTTTCGCATTGTGGAGCACTTCTTATATATTTACCTAACAAGACCATGCCATAAAAGTTTGAAAAATTTTAATTTTTTGTTTATAATAATTTTTTTAACTTTGACAATATTACTCTGATTTTTTAAATTTTGCCAAAGTTATAAAAATTTTTATAAACAAAAATTGATCAATTTTTTTAAAAATTATGGGGTTATCTTGTTAAGTATTATTCAAAGAGCTTTAGAAAAAATTTATACGACAATTATTAAGCATTTTTTAATGTACAATGAGAAGAAAGTTCGAAACCTTTTTTTAATTGACAATTGTCTAACGGGTTTAAAAAAAGTTAAATTTTCAATGGCAATAAATTCTTTAAAGTGTTCTGAATACACCTTTTTTTAAATTTAACATTTAATACTCTAAAAAGTATTTAGTGTGACGTATTTGGTTTTTACCCAAATCTTGGGGGGGTTTAAAAAAAATTTAAATAATGGAATAAACTCAGGAATTAAAACTTTTTTATCAAAAATATTTTCCCTCTTTAAGGTTTTTTTTTTTCAATTGCAATCAAAAATCGAAAATACTTTTTATTTAGTTTTTGTTAATAACAATTTTTTTTTGGCTAAAACCAAACCCCTTTTCTAGTTTCTTTTCTTTAATTATCATATTTTTTTCAATCTTTTCCCCATCTGCCCTTCTCGACTTTAGTGTATATTTTTTTTTAGATTTTTGGGTTGTCATAATGCATATTTCATTTACGGAAAGTCAGTCTACTAAACTTCTATAGATCCACAAACACAACTTAATACTTTATCTAAGAACTTCTGGTTTTAATTGTTATTGATCTTTTTGCTTACCAGTAAACCCGAGCAAGTTGCTCATTTTTATGTAACAACCAACTCCACACTAAGTAGGTATAACTATCCCTCTTAATAAAGACATTTAACCGGCTTTGCGTTAAACCCCGTGCGAGGGTGCGTCTGCAAAGTGGTGGGCCTCGGGGTTCGAAGTGTGCCAGTTACCGCAAGAGTTTTTTAGAGCTTTAGGACAGACATCCGCCACCCTTTGTTCTATTGTTGAGCGGTGCTTAAAAGGGCATAATAAAATGACATTGAAGTTACTTTCTTGTTGTTCGGTAAGGTCGGGCATTTATGTAAACCAATAAATTGTACTTACTATACACAAAAAATATACCTAAATATAATTCTATTATGCACACCGCAATGGGCTAAGGATTATTATTTCAATGAGTGTAAAGTGAAAAAAGAGATATGCATTTTAAGGGTTTTTTTTGTATGGGGTCATCATAAAGTTAGGGTATACTTCAAAGTTTTGTATAATAAAAATTAAGTTAGTAGCAAAAAGTAAATTGAATCTAGTTGTCCCAATAATTGAATTTTACTGTATTTTGGGAAACCAAACAGTTGTCGTGTCAGATGCTGTCAACAGTTGTCAGGCGTAATCATCGCAAAATTCTAAAAATGTATCCATATAAACTAAAACTGTTGTTTGAATAAAAAGATCCCGATTTTCCTATCAGGTATATGTTTTTTTTTAAAATGGCTCATATGGAAATTGAACCCGAATGGCTATCCCGTTTTTTTGGATATATAAAATTTTCTTTAAATGGTGGAGTCAATACGCAAAACTGTAAAATATGGTCAACAGATAATCCACATGAAATCGTTCAGGAAGGTCTTTGTGATTAGAAAGTCACCGTTTGATGCGGTTTCGCAGCTAATTATTATTGGTCCATACTTCTTTGAGGAGATACAGAATGGAGAGGCCTGTAATTGTTGCTGGCGAAAGATACCTGCAGATGTTACCAGACTATGCCATTCCACGCATACAAAACGAGCACCAAGGAATTGACAATATGATTTTTATTTACCAATCAGTTAAAGAATTGTTAACTGCTGTTTTTCAAGGTCGTGTTATAAGCAAAACTTTTGTAAATTCAGGGCCTCCAAGATCGCCTGACCTTTAAACCCCGGATTACTGGCTGTGGGGTATTTCAAAAAATTTATGTTTAGAACACGACCGACAACCTGGAAAATTAAAACACTCTATTAGAGAGCAAATTGCTGCAATTTAGCCAGAAATTCTAAATAACGCTGTGCAATTTGGAGGAACGATTTGTAATCATTACATCAGCAAAATGGACGACATATCGAACATTTGCGTTAACCACTGTGGGACATATGAAATCCCATTATTTAAGTAATCGATTTTCTCACACAGTTTGTTAAAAAAACATAATAATCTGAAATATATTCCTTACTTTATAATAACCTTGTATAAGAAATGTACTATTTTATTTTACGTTTCAAAAGGACTTCTGCAAAAAATTGTTTTTAAATCAAAGTAAGTAGGCCCTTTTAAAAAAAATATTGGTCAGTATATTGTGATTCAAAGTAATACAGACTCTGTTACTAGTTTATCGTGCAAAGACGCCATACAAACCACATCACAGAGCCGACAGAGCGTAATCTCGAAATTATGGGGGTTTCCAAAACACAGGTGATGTTTCAGAGAGACATCAAGGTCCATCACGGCTAAGTCGGCCTGCTTAAGATCTTTTATTGTCAAATGGCTAAAGAAATTTTACAGTAACTGTTGAAAAATAACGAATAGTGATGAGCGAGACCGGGCTTGGTCTTGCGGTCTTGTCTTGATCTTGCAGCAAAACCAAGACCGAGACCAAGACCAAATCTCGCTTGCAAGACCAAAACCCAAAACCCGGGGGATGCAAGACCAAGACCAAGACCGATGGGTGCAAGACTACGCAAGACCAAGACCGACCTGCAAGACTCCACTTTTGTCACTTTTTTAAATTATAATATTCAATTTTTTTATTCAATATACAGAGGTTTTTTTTACAAAATGACAAAAAATGTGTCGAGAACTTTTCTAAAAGGCGATTATTTTATAAGTAACAGGTTTTTTTAATAAAAGAAAATTAAATCGATCACTTTTGTTTTTTAATAAAATTATCTAAAAACGAAAAAGTAGATTCAGTAACATGTTTTAAAATTAATAAGATTGTGACTCAAAGGGCCGACAAAGCTCGATATCTCCAAAACCGTTTACGACAAAAAAAACTAAGAGTACAAAAGTTATAAAAGCTGAAAATTACTTACCTATTCCTAATGTTTTTTTTTTTAAAATTTGTGATGCCACTTACTGGATCAAAAATTTCCAAAAACCAGGAAAACATTATTTTTGTGCCACACTGTAAGAAGTGGCATCATTAGATTCTCCTTTAAACTAAGATATAAATTAAAAGTGATGGTTTCATAAAAAAATATATTTGTCATTTTATATAGGAATACTTTTTATATAAATGGATTTTTTAAAATTTTACTTCCCGGGTTTTGACGGAAAAGTCAAAACAATACCAAAAGTATAATGATGACGTCATTTTTGTCAAAACCGAAAATGATATATAAAAAACCATCTACGTCGACATTGTACCTATATGACAGTTCAAAATTTTCAGCATAATATACAGAGAAGCGTTTTTTTTAAATTAATTTTTTGCTATAATTTTTCTATTTTAGATTTAAAACTAAAAATAAGTAAGTTTTCTTGAGTGGTAGTGGTTTTTTTGGGAAAATTCTGAAATAGAAAATAATTTTACATTTTACGCCCTTTTTTTTAAAATTTTTGTATATTCAGTGTTTATTATGTACGGTTTTGGATTTTCGATCTTTGTGCACTATCGAGCCACCTTGTATATGCAGAATGTTTGAGGAGGTAACTTTCAAAAGGCGTTTTGTCACAAAAAATGTTTTTTGAATATTGGTATCACGGGATTCCTTTTAAAAAAATCCTACAACATGTGACCAATATTTTGCATCAAAACGCCCTTTTTGTCCCATTTAAAAACAGTAAAAAAAATCTGGGTTGGATCAAAAAGTATTTTGTCCATGGTCTTTTTTCATTTCCCAAAAGGCGTTTTGTCCATTAAGCCAATGGGAGCGCTGCATTATGTAAAAAAAACCCAGGTTGCTAGGTTAAAACGAAGCACTGTTGTTTGATGAATTGGTTGAGGTTATTAGTGAAGTGTGCACTGTATTGCAAGGATAATTTGAGTGTTACTAAAAAAGGTATTTAATATTATGGAAGAAGTTGATGGTATTTGGAGTGTTGGAGGGTAACTGTTGGCGTAGGAAGAAAAGAAACAAGGTACAGCAAGAAAACAACAAAACAGTTGAGGTATTCACAACCAAAAAGGGCGCTAGTTTTTAACCCTTGCACCCACAACACCAAAATGTTTTCATGCGTTAAATTTAAACCAAAACTTTTAAAAAGATTTTAAAAAAGAGCATTTCTACCAAAAACCTAAAAAAACAAGGCAAGATATCATCATAGGTAATTAAGTTACTACTAGGCCGTGAGACGGCGAAAGGCCCTAGGCCTGTTGTTTTGAGTAAAAAAAAAAACCAGGTGGCGAGCACTCTTTCAATGTAACCTACTATTTACTTGCGGAAAACAATTTGAAAATTCCGGTTTGCAAAAAACTCTTTTTAAATGTAACAGGAATTGGCATGAAAAGATTAAATAACATTATCCATAAATAAATTGTGGCCAGGCCATAGAAGAGGGGGGGAGGGGGATAGGAAAAGTATTCTTAGTCAAGCAAAAAAACAAAATGTAAGGGGTTCATTAGCAAACTACGGGGGAAAAGAATCCCACTACAACAGGGCAAAGTCGAAGAGGTGTATCTAAGCTCTGAACTTAGTATAAGAAAACTGCATGGTATGTATAACCAAGAAGCTAATGAAGAATTGAGGTAAAAAGCAGTATGTTTCGTAAAATATTTGTCGAAGACAATATCGGCTTAAATCACCCCCTTCCGACACATGCGGGACATGCTGCTTTTTGGGGAAAAAAACAAAAACGCTGCTCCTGGTTCCCATCAAAAATGCAGTTGATGGTCGAAAAAATAGTGCATTTCCCGAGGGCAAAAGCTTTTTACAGCCATATGAAGGAAGATGTGCCAAATTCCATAAGTTATTGTTTCGACTTACAACAAATCCAGCCGCTCCCCCAAGGTCCGATTCAAGAGGCATCTACGCCAGACAAATAAATTTCTACAACTTGTGTATTACAGTTTGGCAACCAAAAACCAATATTTTATACATGGACAGAGGAACAGGCCGGAAAAAGGGAGTTTGGAGGTATCCTCAACACTTCTTTCACACCCGAAAAATGCAGATTTTCCCAAAGGGAACAGTTGCTTCGTTTGTTCTGTGATGGGTGTGTTTTACAGAATAAAAACAATATTGTTTTAAGGACTCTGTTCACTTTCTCCAAACCTCGAAAACCACTATAAATAAAAACATTTTATTTTTTTCCCGTCCGTGGGCATAGTTTTTGCCCGCTGATAAAAGTGTTTGGCAGAGCAGGAAAATCTTAAGGAAAAATGCTGTGATTTTGAGCAGGAAGAATATTATTCATGTTACAACAGCATTGGACAAATCAAAAAAAATAGGCGAAGATTGGGACTTGTTGGACACAAATTTTCTCGATGAGATTTGGCTAATATTAGTGATGTGAAGCGTATTGTAATAAAAGTGAAAGAAGATGGTGATGAACTAGAAGTTATAAAAATCTACCCTAAACAAGGATACGGTTAAAACCCCTCGCCAGCCTACCAAGAAGAAAATCGTTAAACCTACTCGCCAGTCTACAAGGTCTTCCTTGTAGACTGGCGTACCGTTAAACCTGCTAACCAAAGAAGCAGGTGACAAGTTTGTTATTGCTAAGGGT
The DNA here is from genome assembly GCA_019359885.1 of Listronotus oregonensis. Classification (NCBI taxonomy): domain Eukaryota; kingdom Metazoa; phylum Arthropoda; class Insecta; order Coleoptera; family Curculionidae; genus Listronotus; species Listronotus oregonensis. The sequence goes on from JAHBCN010002479.1 coordinate 16,328, forward strand.
TTAATGAACTACAGGTTTGACTCTGAAAATGAATATTTTATTTCATTGAGGAAGAAAGGTAATATCAACCTAAAGAATGTACAGCTGCCAAAAGTACCACTCAGCCACCCAATTACTACTGAGAAGAAGAAGGATGTCGAGAAGCTCTTGAAGAAAATGTTTGGTGATGGTTGGACCACTGAAAATATTAACAATAATCGCCTAGACGGTACAAGGTTGTACTTTTTGACTCCCCAAGTGTTGAAAATGACGTAGAAGATGAGGAAATGTGTGACTGTTTAGAAAATGAAAGATGTGAACTACATATTTAAAAACCTGTGACTGATTTAAAAACTAAATCCATAAAAACTGTTATTATACTAGGCCTAACATTTATGTTAAAGTTAACAATAATCATAAAAAATGTAATAATTAATCTAATTTTTTCACAAACTTACAGTTACAAGTTTTTAAATATGCAGTTCACATTTTATTTTTTGTTAGTTTTGAACAAAGTTTGTTTAACAATGATTTCTGTATAATAAAATGTATTCTTTTCAAACAGCGTTTTGTCCCTATGTTATTTCATCAAACCGCATTTTGTCCATTGAGTTCGTTCAAAAGGCGTTTTGTCCATTTTTAAAAATACAAATTACTAATTTTAGGAGAAAGGAATATTTCTAACCCTTGATGAAATTGGTGTTTTAAGTTGTTATAAGTTTATTTAGGTAAAATGTGTTTCTATAGGGTAAATATATCTAATGATATACGTTTTTTGTCATTCCTGAAAAGTCGGATTACTGTGACAAAACGCCTTTTGAAAGTTACCTCCTCGTTTATAAAGTATTTGTACAAACTTTGTACGGCAAATGTTTGACTAATTTGAACATAAAAAGTTTATTTGAACTGAAAAGCTTCTAAATACCTTTTTTTTTAATTAGAAACCAATGTTTACATATCAGAACCCCATTTTTATGGAAATTTTACATCTGGTTGAAATTAAAAGTTTTTTTCTGCCCTCAAATTACTCAGTATTGTAATTTTATATGCTTCATCAAAAAAATTAAATATTTTCCCCTAGCTTAAATGAAGCGCTATAAATAGAGGGGTTTACTCTATTTAAAATATCCTTTTTAATCAAATAATTTAAATGTACATGTAAGGTTAAAATTGGTATTTTTTTAAAATTTTTAAAAAGCAAAAAATATAGTCTCCATCTTTATTTATTTGTAAGTATTAATATATTTTATTTAAGATTCCCTTAGTTTAAATTATTACTACCAAAAACAAGACCAGCAAGACTCTTGCAGCAAGACCAAGACCAAGACCAAGACCGGGTGGTGCAAGACCAAGACCAAGACCAAGACCTTCTTTGGGCTTGCAAGACCAACACCAAGACCAGACTTGCAAGACCAAGACCAAGACTAGCCCGGTCTTGGTCTTGGTCTTGCTTTGCTCATCACTAATAACGAATCGGGTACGCGAAATGCATTATATCGCAATTTCAAATTCTACAGTCCGGAACAGATTGCATGAAGATGAATTACGTAATAGACGACAATGAAGATGCCAACCACTTTCTAGAGGAAATCGCGCTGCTCGCTTAGCTTGGGCAACAGAACACGAGAAATGGACTAATAATCAATGGAACTAAGTTATTTTTACAGATGAATCTCGGTTTTGGTTTACATCCGGATTCAAGAAGACTGAGGATATGGAGAGAACCTGGGCTACAAATGGTTTTTTAAAATGTGCAAGAAGTCCACAGTTATGGAGGTGGCACAGTGATGAAGTAAGCTGGAATATAACTCGACAGAAGAATTGATCTCGTTTCGGTAGAACATTTTTTAATGCTGATCGATATGTGAAAGATATTCTTTAACCAATTGTCTTGCCGCATGCAAGACTTGTTGGATCAGACTTTATATTGATACACGACAACGCTCGTCCTCAGGTTGCCATGGCCTGCTCAATCACCAGACCTAAATTCAATCGATCACGCATGGGATATGCCACAAACAAGGGTTTTGCGTAAAAACTCTTAATTTCAGAACCAAGAACAACTGTTTGCTGCGTTAAATGCTGCTTGGTTTTCCATAGCTCAGGAAGATATAGACAATTTAATTCTGAGTAAGCCAAGAAGGTGTCACGCAGTAATAAACTCTAAAGGAGCTCATACTTGTCAATAAAAAAATATAGCATCACAAAAAAAATTGGTATATGTTTAGAATATGTCTTTTAATTTTGTTTGATATCTACTTGAAATAAAATATTGGTTGTACGCCACTGTAGTTTTTCTTTTCTGGTATCTATATCTTATTAAAATATTAAATTTTGTACAGAATATATTAACTTTTTGTTTTTTGGCCTTATATTTTTAAATGCTGTGATTTATATCCCTAAAATCGAAATATCAAACAAAAGTTTATACACAACTCAAAGTACGTATTTAAATGTCATTAATACGATTTGTCAAGATATCGTATAAGCTTAATATTCGTCAAACTATTTTTCATTTAGTTGGACAAGTACCTAAGCGCGATATTGTTAGAATCTTCAGTGCCCAAAAAAATTTCTATTTCGACAATTTACCAGATTATTAAAAACTGTGAAAATGGCACACTATGCATTAATTTACCAAAAAGTAAAAGGAGTTTTAAGTCGTGCCCGGGAAAGGAGAGTGGTTGAAAGTGTAGAAAACAGTTTGGGAAAGGCAATGACTTTCAAGATTGGCCGAAGATACAATGTTTCCCGTATGACCGTAAATAGAACACTTTCCAGAAATTATTTAGAACGTTATAAAAGAAGGAATCCTAAAATAACGATAGCGATAATAATCAAAAAAAAAATGTCTAAAAATTCAATTTTTTAGTGTTTATTTACGTCCGTCGTTTTGAAAATTAATTTAAAATTTCTACCAGCTTTTTAAAATTCAAATAAAATAGGATCTACATATAAAGAAAAACAAATTTATAACAACATATTTAATCAAATTTGAGTTTTAAAATGCATTAAGCAATACAAATTTTAAAAACCGTTTTTTGAAATATTAGGTTCGGGATAACAGGAACAGTAACAACAAAAGATTTTTTAAAATTTAGAAAAAAGTCGATTATATAAATCCAATTAAAATATAATTTTTTGTCTTAAAAAAAAGAAAAACACACTTAAATATTAGTTAAACTTTCTGTAGAATGATAAAGTTTTAATAATACATTACGTCCCACATCCAACATGTTTTTTTTTTGTGAAAAATAAGTTGATATAATGAAGCAGTACAATAACTGTTAGAAGCATTGTAAGAATGAGTTATATATTTTATTTTAAAAATACGGTGAAATACGATAAAACACAATCCGTAAACAATGGCAATAAAACACTCTTTTAAAATTTAATTGTTGTTTACAATATTAATTTATCTGTGTCATTATTGTCTGTAATTAAACGGTTCAGCGAAATAACAAACAACGGGTTAATTCATTTAGTTTTTTTATGTGTTATCTTCAGGTGATTTGTCAGACTTTGTAATATTGTATTTTCAGTGGCGGCTCGTGGACAATCTTTCGGGGAGGTCATTTGTGTAAATTTCAAATTCCTATAGCTTAACTAATTTTTAGTTAAAAAAAAAAACATGACTGAAGGATTCAATTTTAGGCAATTTATTTCACACAGACGTTTACTCCATAGAAAAACAAGAAAGAAAATTCAAAAATAAATGAATAACAAATAAACACCTCGAAAAATGCGTAATTTTCCTCTTCGCGGCTTTTGACCCAGACCATGCGATTACACTGCTTCGGAAAGCAGCCGAAATCGCCCAATCGTAAATTAGATCGGGGATACTCGACTCGGCTTTACACACACAATACGGTCAATGCAGCCTGGCAGCCCGGTTTTTTGCCAACGAACGAAACCCCGATCTGGGATGCGCCGGGTTGTGGAATCCAGTAATCGGTCAACGAGTTTATATGCTTAGAACAATAAAGAGAAATTTAAAATTTATATATATATATATATATATATATAAATGTATGTATTATATATATATATATATATATATATATATATATATATATATATATATATATATATATATATATATATATTATTTATATCATTATTATGTTTTGATGGAAAATTAGTCGAAAATATTGGGAGGTCATTGACCAAATGACCCAATGGAGAAGCCGTCACTGTGTATTTTAAATTATCAATTTATAATCACAGGATTTAATGATCACACTCGCCAAATACAGAGGCACGAAGAGGCATAAGATAATTTATTCATAGTAAATTTTATTGGTTCTAGGATAGCAATAGTTGTATCAGGCATCTCAAACTCATACCTCATATGTTTTTCAAAGGACATATATATATATATATATATATATATATATATATATATATATATATATATATATATATATATATATATATATATATATATATATATATATATATATATATATATATATATATATATATATATATATATATATATATATATATATATATATATATATATATATATATATATATATATATATATATATATATATATATATGCACCAAAACTGCATCTAAACACTCACATCTATTTACTTTTGACAACATTTTTCCGATCTAAGTGAAGTTAACGTTAACATAAGGTTCTTTAGTATTCTATTAGATTAAGGGAATAAGCACTTCTTCTTTTTTAACCTGTACCTATATCACACCCAATCTGAAATATTGTTCCGATGGGTAATGACTTTATTGACAAGTCTTGACATTCTGGACACCGTTTAAAAAAAATAATCGCCCTACTACCGACCCCACTCTTACCACAAAACTTCCTGCTCTTGCCTACCGATGAGCCGTAGGGGACCGATCCCTCCTTGGAAACTAATTCAATAGCTGCTGTCTCTAGTAGAACAAAACGAAAACTCTCATATATCCCTTTGCAGTGCATATAGGAAAGCTTCCAACTTCCCACTTTGTCTGCATTTTTATCCCTCCAGTGTGTAGGACGTGAACTCTTTGAAAATTTAATCTCGTATTAATAAACTTTTTTACTCCCCTTTAGTAAGCCAGGGTACCTTAGCATGTAAGCCAAAAAGCACAAATCAGAACTGTCGCAAGATGAAAAAATAATTTTTTTTTTATTCCTTATTAGTCCTTTACTGCAAATTAGTTACTAAAAAAAAAAAAAAGCAATGGTCATTAATAAAAAAGAAATTAAGCAGTAGGAACAGCCATACTTACTTCTGATTCTTCTTCTAAAGGCTGTTTGAGGACGTATAAACCCAAAAAAAAAAACTTACTACCAGTATAAATGAAAAAAAAAAGGAAAAAATGACCAAGATAAAATGTAATGTGACAAAAAATGTTATAAAAATAATAGTCCACAGTACAGGCACCCCCTGGCAAGTTGATTACCACATACTTAATAATTTGTGAGGAACTTCGTTTCGACGAGTCTACCACACTTTTCCCCTGCGACTTTTCTCGATTTCTTTACTCTTTCGCTCAAAAAAGCCCTATATTTTGGCAATTTCCCGAGGTTTTGAAAAGTCACGACCACAATTTTTTTCGCTAAAGTTACTGAAAACTTTCTTAAAAATGTGAATTTAAACTTGTCCGACCAAACTTTGTCCGACTTTTTTATGTCTACTGCTCGAAACATGCCTAAATGGTAAGTTATTAAAAATCAATCACCACCTACGTAATTTTTGGTAAAATTGATTGTAAATAATTTATAAAATAATATCCTATGGTTGTCCGACAATTTTTAAGCCAAATTTTTTCAGTCCGTCAGCTGCAAATCAGAATTTTGACGGTATAAAAAAATCGTTTACCACATGTCAGACAAAATAACACACGAAAGTAAAGTATTTTTTAGAGGAAAAAATATATTGTCCGACAAAAATATATCCGCAAATCGTTAGTCTGACAAAAAACAAAAGATAAAACAATTTCGTAAAAAATTTGTACATATATTTATACCAGATAAAGATAGATAAGATTATAGCGTTAACAACATGGGAACAAAAAAGATATAAAGTAACCATTGGATAATTAAGGGACAAGTAACAAATATTTAAATTTACGCTTAACGATTCTACTCTTAGTACCTTAAGTTCGTCAGCAAGCTTATTTGTTATTTAAGTGAGCGGCATGATAAATAAAACATTTGAAGCAGGGCTGTTAAATGTTTGAAATCATAAATAAATTACCAAGGCGTGTGCTACGCTGCGCTGATAAATACTATACCAAGTACCACAGATATTTTTCTTGTCTTTGAACGATGTCCATGTTCCACAAACTGTAGATAGTGTATTTCACGGTGCTGGATAACCCAGAGTGCCACCACAGACGTTTACACAACTACTATATTTTAAACCTTTTAGTTTCAATTAAACTAAGAGAATGTAAATTTGGTGCTGGTTTATTAAAATCTGCATGAAAATTAAAGAAAGAAAACTTAATATACACGTATTTACTGGGGTACCTTCATTGTTATTACACATGTCCACAAAAAAGGGAGGTGTGCTGGGTGTCGGGCTAAGATTTTCTGGCATATTTTTGCCACTGAACACAAATCTAAAATCCAAATTGGGGTTAGACAGCAAGAAACCGTGAAAAGGCGTAGTTTCAGATATTTACGTTTTTTTTTTTTAAAATTTAAAACCCCAATATATCAAAAATTATAAAAGATTGATGAAACTTTATATAACATAAACTCTGAATTTTTACAAGGCCTTTAATTTAAGTTATACAACCTTTTTACCTAAATGCAATATTTTTCAAGTTATAATAAAAAAAACTAAATTTTCAGGATTTTTCAAGGTATATCCTAGGAAAAAAATATATTATTTTTTTATTTTTGGATTTTATTGCAAATATTCAGTGATTTGGAATTCAAATAAATAAAATAAATAATTTATAATAAATCAAAAACCCAAAAATCACATAAAATTTTGTGAGATATACAATTTGTCGCTTTTAACCTCTTTTTTAAAAAGCCGTTTTAAAAATTCCAATCGGACCATTTGCCTAATATTCACGGCACTTGCAAGATAAGGGCCTAGTTTGTTTATAGTGCCATTGAATAAAAACTATTAATACGACAACTTTTATCTTTTGGCAGCTCGAAGTATATGTTATTGACTATCATTTCCCAAAAAATCAGTCCTTAATATTAAAAATTAAAGGAAATACGAATTTTTATAAAAAGGTCTGTTTTAAGCGTTTTCCGGCCTTTTTCGGTGAAAAATGCTCGGATCGGGATTTTTCAAAAACCATTTTGTAGGTTTTTGAATTCTCTACAAACGGTCTTGTATAAGTAAAGTGATATAGCTAGTACTTTTTGTTATATTAAAAGAAAAAACGAAAAAAATGCCTTTTTTTAATATTTATTAAAAAAAAAATTGGTTTGATTTTTGATTTTAGTAATCTACAGGTTATTCCGGAATATCAGATATCTGTTAACATAAATTACAAAAATGACCTTTTTTTGCTTAAATGGTTGGACTATAAATTATAAATTTTTGTCTTATAAGAAAAGAAAAGTACATTGAAATATTAGTTAAACTTTCTGTAGTTTGATAAAGTTTTGATAATACATTACATCCCACATCAATCAAGTTTTTTTGTTGTGAAAAATGAGTTGATATAATGAACAGTACAATAACTGTTAGAAACAATGTAAAAATAAATTATATATTTTGTTTTAAAAATACGGTGAAATACGATAAAACACAATCCATAAACAAAGGCAATAAAACACTCTTTTAAGATTTAATTGTTGTTTATAATATTAATTTATCTGTGTCATTATTATTGTCTGTTATTAAACGGTTCAGTAAAATAACAAACCAATGGTTAATTCATTTAGTTTTTTATGTGTTATCTTCAGGTGATTTGTCAAACTTTGTAATATTGTATTTTAAATTCTCTATTTATAATTACAGGATTTAATGATCACACACGCCAACTACAAAGGCACAAAAAGGCATACGACAATTTAATCATAGTAAATTTTATTGGTTCTAGGATAGCAATTGTTGTATCAGGCATCTCAGGCTCATACCTCATATGTTTTTAAATGGACACATATGTATAAGCACCACAACTGCATCTAAACACTCACACCTATTTACTTTTGACAATATTTTTTCGGTCTTAAGTTAACGTTAACATAAGGTTCTTTAGTATTCTATTACATTAGGGGAATAAGCACTTCTTCTTTTTAACCAGTACCTACATCACTAAAACCCAAATTGGGGTTAGACAGCAAGAAATCGTGAAAAGGCGTAGTTTCAGATATTTACGTTTTTTTTTTAATTTAAAACCTCAATATATCAAAAACTATAAAAGATTGATGAAACTTTATATAACATAAACTCTGTATTTTTACAAGGCCTTTAATTTAAGTTATACAACCTTTTTACCTAAATGCAATATTTTTCAAGTTATAATAAAAAAACTGAATTTTCAGGATTTTTTTAAGGTATATCCCAGGAAAAAAATTATTATTTTTTTATTTTTGGATTTTATTGCAAATTTTCAGTGATTTGGGATTCAAATTTATAAAATAAATAATTTATAATAAATCAAAAACCCAAAAATTACATAAAATTTTTCCTATTTTGGACTGAATTTTTTGTCAAAAAATTACATTTTCGTTTATATCTTCTTTATTATTTATCTTATCAAAAACATTTATTTAAATTCTTATGTAGACAATTTGGAAAGCTCTATTTTTTGTTTTATAAAATTTTTTGTATCTCTTGTTTATATAGTCGTATTCCAAACATTCCGTGGTAGCAGGTTTTTGCCGGTTAATGTACAGTATCGGTCTTTTTGTTTTTTTTTTTAATTTTTTGCTGTTTGACCCCCAATTTTGACTTCAGATTCGTGTTCAGCGGACAAAAATACATCAGAAAATCTTAGTCCGACACCCGCACACGCCACTTTTTTGTCGACCTGTGTTATTAATAATAAAGTTTATCTGAAATTGTTAAAATAGGTGCTTTAAATATAAATAATATTATTTTTTGTGGTTTCTAAATCATTCTGAAGAATTACACTACTTGAGGTACAGATGACATATCAAAAATGGTAAACATGATTTGAATTCAAAACAAACAATATAACGAATAACAAAATTAGACACAAAAAAATTACAATTCGAAGCCTAATTTAGTTAACCAAAAATGGTACAAGTTAAAGGAAAGTAAATTAAAATGTATTATTTATTAAATGAGACCGAAACCTTGTAATTGGCTAACGGCCTAAAATAGAACCTATCCATAAACGCTTTTAAGATTTTAAGATTAAAACCTATATTTCACATGATGTTTAATGTTTTATGATTACTTTATTTATGTAATTTTTCTTTTTTGATTTTTGTTTATTTCCACCTTTTAAATTCTAGTTTTTTTAAATAATATTCAGGACATATTCTAACTTTAAAAAAATTTAGACAATAGAGCTTTCCTTACCCCTTATTGGCTTATTTATAATAATTTGTTTGATTTTGGACGGCAAATGGTTAAGTTAAGAAGAACTCTATTTTCTAATTAAATTAGATGCATCAGAAATATTACTTAAAAACTAAAATGACGAAACAAAGCAAAAACTGATGCAATGTCTTATTGTATGTAAATAAATTGATTAAATCAAATTCTATATAATACAGATTTATTTCAGATATCAGATGCCTGGCTAAACTAACTACTTTTTTGATTTACCTGGTATACCCATTTAATAGCCTTTCTTATATCTTTGCCTCTATCAAGTGCACTTGACCACTTTCTTGTTGCATCTGATGGCCTATTTTATTGAGCCATTTGAGACAATGCCTCTTACCATAAGCCATCAAAGGGGGCTGCGACCCTTCAAGAAACTTTCATTGTTTTATAAGCCTCTTCAGGGTTTCTTTTCCAGGCCTATCGATTACTATCAGTGCAGTAAAATGTGAATTATGGAGTTTAATTTATATTTAATTTAAAGCAATGGATTAAAAAAATCAAATACTTGTGATATAGTATTAGCGGTCCAATTTACAAACCATCAATATTTAAATTTAAAATTGTAAAACATAAAAATTAATTTTCTGTTAAATTTCAGCTAAGTCAATATTATATTACATACCCTCTTCAAAAGTGACAGAAATAAAATTTGTATTTTAATATTTTTATTTTTAAGTTGTGCCATTTTTGTAAAAAAATACACAATTTTGTTGTTTTTGGTTTATTCAGATTGTAGCAAAATTACTTATTTCTAGGGGTTAATTAAGGAAATTTACTTGACGCTTATTGCCTAATAAAATAAAAATGGAAACTTAAAGATTTAATTATGTCAATAATAACAAAGGTTTTACTGTAATAGATTTTAATTAAGTTATTCTAAAATGAGAAAAATTTCGGCAATTCCATATCGTTGCTACTTGGCAAAACAATGATTGACAAGTATTGATATGAAACTTTTATCCATATGGTTTGGAGTACTTACTGTAAAATTTTCTTGTAGAATATAACTCGAGTTTTAATAATTATTACAGCACTGATGGTATTACAAATGATGACGAGACTAAATATTTTCTATATAGCTTCCATTATTTTAAATACAATTCCGCATATTACGTTTCAATTTGTGATTTATAGAAGGCATTATAAAATCCGAGTTTTCCAAAGTTAATTATGTCACTGAGTTGTTTAGTCTTGGTCTAACCACTTCTAAAGTTTACGGTCTATTATAGTAGATTTTATTTTTGAGGTACCCCCACAAAAAAATATCCAACGGATTTAAATCAGAGCTATCCAAAGTGGATATTTATTGCTTAGAAAATTAGTAACTTGTTCTATATTATGGGGTGGGGTACCCTCTTGATGCCATATGAAGTTTTGATATTGTCTTACAAGAATATTTTTTAAGAAATATTCTATTTTCGTTTGAAGCATATTTAAATACCGTTGACCAGTCAGGGATCCTTCGTATATAATTGGTCCTATTACCTTATTATTTAGCATTTCACACCATGCTTGAATCAACCTTCGTCCCTGAATTTCACTGCTTGAATTTGGTGAGGATTTTCTGTAGCCCAGAAATGTTTATTTTTACGATTAAAAACTCCAGCTGTAGTAAATGAGGCTTCATCTGTAAATGTTATTTTATTAAGAAAGTTGTCATCTTTTTGGATTCTCTCAAACATTTCAGTGCAAAATTCAAGTCTCTGCCTTTTATGTTCTTCGGTCAAGTTTTGAACGGGTAGAAACTTAAAAGAATGAAACTTGTTACGATTGAGCGTACGTTGAATAGGATTTTTCAGAAATATTTTTTACCTCTGGTATGGAATATACAGGATTTTCTAAAAAAGATTACATAATTTAAAAATACTTACAAGGCAATATGTAGAGTGTGGCGTTATTTACACAATAGACAATATAAGTATAAACATTCTTTACACAATTGAGTTGATTTTACCTTGAAAGTGAAGTAAAATATCAAGTTCTTCATCTAAATTTCTTTGAACTGTCCTGGGCTTTTGTTGAATACTATTTCGTTTTTCAAAATATTCAATTATATTTTTAATAGTATTTATTGATGGACTTCTTCGCTGGTATATTTGTCGATATTCGATTCTAACTATTTTTCTTCATTCGAATAACCCATTTTAAGAAGTTTTTGGTCTATGCACTTTGCTTTTATTTTGAAATAACAAGTACGTGGATGAAAAATGGCGCTTATAGTTGTCATAACTATCATTGTTAAAAGAATTGCAATGCCGCTACACTTTGCATCAAGGCATACCTGACGATCTACCGTGAAATGTGGCCGACGTCCCCTAACTGACAGATAATTTAAAACATAAATATTTCAAAAACGGCTTAACCAAATGTCAATAAACTATATATTTTTGAAGTCAGGAAAAAAAGATTTTTTATTTTATCTAACAATATACAGGGTGTTCTATTAACAAGTATATAGTTAGTTGATTTTTGACAGTTTTGCGATGTTCATTTTTTGATTGGAATGAAAAAACTGGTGGTTCATTTTTAACCTTAAAACTTTTGTATTTAAAGTTTTTTTTTTCTATCGGCCATAATAAAATATAATGGATAACCCTGTACAGATTCAAAGAATGAAATATTTTCTTGCTGGAAAGAAAATTTCGAGCTATTTCGAAGCTGCTGTGGCTGCCTATAAAATGTGCTTGGGGATTTCATCGGCAGTACATTGTTGAAAGTGTCGCATACAAGGTTAAACCATTTTTTTATTTTGCTGAACTTGGTTGCTTAAATCTTTTGATAAGTTCTGTTAAGATTTTTGGCCCCATTTGTTTTACCGCTTACACAAATATTAAAACAAAAACACTTTAAACCCATATGGGAATTAGGAAAAAAACAAACAAAAACAATTTTCACCTGTAGCTTTCATCAGCTCGACTAGATCTATTGGCCCGAATCTTATTTAATTTATCACATGTGTTCATGCTTAATTCAAATTTAAGATAACTATCTTAACGTGTATGTTTAAATTAAGCTATATTTTAGTACAAGGCTGTAAACGTTTTTGTGAAATCATTTATAGGCCCATTCTAATGCAGGTATATGTCTATTGTCAGCATATTTGCATAAAATCATTACTAAAACTATTTTATGGATGAATTTACCAAGTTATCGGACAGCTAATCTGATTAAAATCTTACACGTTTATGTAACACTACTAAGGAAGAATTTTTGTTTGTACAAATGTTACGTTACGACATGCCATAAAATGCCGTCGACTGCCTTTTGATAACTTAAGTGTGAGTTTATGCTAGTATTTTCTAAGAAAATTTTAATTTCCGTTTAGATATGCTGTTTGCTTTTTTGCAACTAATTAGATAGTTATATTTTTCAACTTTTACGTTATAAAAGAAAACCTAATTTGTTTAATTAGACTATGGGCATCAGAAAAAGATAAACATATTTTCCTTGAAAGTGTTAGACAATGTTATGGTTTCAATAACACTAAAATCTTGGACTTCCGTTGTCTTTATTTGTTAATTTTGACACAACGTTTCGATAAGTGATGTATCTCCAACTGTTTACAAGTGATAACTAGAAACTATTCTTAAAAGCTACGACTTATATACTATCCCTTATTCACCGAAGCTTAACCGACTTTTTACGGTTTAGCAACGGCTGCCAGATATTCGGAATATCAATGCTAGGCTTGCTAAAACAGTTTTGTTGTTTACAATTATTACAGCTTCTTTAACATTTATTTTCTTTCAGTGGGTTTCTTTATGAATAGATTTTGCTTTCGACCATTGTATGCGGTGTTGTTTTGACCAAGCGTGTTCGGCAATCCTTGACTTCGACGTTTCACCTCGTTCTGTATGTTTTTTGTGTTCTTTAACTTCAAGTGGTCTTTTCCTTTCCCTGATGTATACTGGAGATGGAGATACATCACTAACCAAAACGTTATGTAACAATTAACAAATAAGGGTAATAAAAGTCCAAGATTTTAGTGTTATTGAAATAAAAATATTTACTACGTACTCTTTTTCTACCTTTGATCTTTTTTTTGCAGTGGGACTAATAAAAAATACGTTTTTAACAAATATCCTTTATCCTAAAATTAAGTTAGTAGAACTTAGGATATCAAATTAAAGCCGCGTTTACACCAAAGTCTTCCACTAAGTTTTCCACAAGTTGCGGCAATTTGTTGCTTTTCTACAAAATACAGCAACTTTTTTTGTTTTCCAGTTGTAAAGAGACAAATATTCCACTAAATTTTGTTTCCCGCGTGTTTACACCAAAGTTGACAACTAAAAGTTGATAAAAGATTGTTTGTGGAAAACTAAAAATTGTCAACTAATAGTTGTTCTTCTTAAATTGGAGCAACAAGTAAAAGATTTTATGTAGAAAACTAAAAGTTGCTTTTCTCAAATTTAAAGCAACAAGTCGAAAACTTATTGACAAAGAATTGGCGCGAAAGGTTTAGGCAGTAGTTTGCCACTAGTTTTCTACAAGTTGCTTGCGCAAAGCGAGCAGCAACAAGTCTTCCACTTTTAGTTGTCAACGTTCTTTGATCTTTACCGACAATCCGCGGGAAACCAAAATTAAGTGGAAGATTTTTTGCTGAAATTTGTAGAAAAAGCAACAAATTGCCGCGACTTGAGGAAAACTTAGTGGAAGACTTAAATGTGGCTTAAAGATCAAAGAAAGTTGACAACTAAAAGTGGAAGATTTGTTGCTGCGCGCTTTGGGCAAGCAACTTGTAGAAAACTAGTGAAGAACTGAAGTACTACTGCCCAAACCTTTCCCGTCAATTCTTTGGCAACAAGTTTTCCACCTGTTTCTCTAAATTTGAGAAGAGCAACTTTAAGTTTTCTACAAAAAATCTTCCCCTTGTTGCTCTAATTTAAAAAGAGCAACTTTTTGTTGACAACTTTTAGTTTTCTACAAACAATCTTATGTCAACTTTTAGTTGTCGGCTTTGGTGTGAACGCGCCTTTAATAAAAATACGGCAATTTTCTTTTGTAAGTAAAACTATAGTTATGAAGCTGTTTTTTATTTTTTATTATGTGAAAAATGTTAATAGAATATTCTTAAATTGTCTTAAAGTTTCAAAGCAACAGTTAACATAATTTTTCTTTTGATTACTAATTTCTTCGAGCTTCTTTGCGGATTCCAAACAGTTCCTCGCCAAACTTAGGTGGAAATTGAAGATATACAAGTTGTCAATTACAATTAATATATATGCTTAGTTATCCAAAATATCGCTGCAAAATATTTAAACTGTGATTCATAAAAAACTACCCGCCGGCGTCGGTCAGCGTCCGCCTTTAGCCTATTTAAACAACACATTATAAACTATTTTTTCCGGAAGATTTTTAATCTTAAAGAAAGAATGACTTATTTTTATGGATTTTTCTATATAAAAAAAGGAAAAGCTAACTTTTTTACTGATTTTAGTTTTAATGCTCTATGCACCACTATTTAGGAGATAGTACTGGTGGTTTCCTGTTAAATTGTAGGTACGAAAAAAATGTCTGTTAACTGAGCTTTAAGATAAGATGTATTTGTCGTTGTGTTTGAATTATTGTTTTTATGATGTTTTGTTAAGTTGTTTCTTATATTTGCGGCCCTAACGAAAGTTTAGGAATAGTAAGCTGTATGCTATTGGTGTTTTCTGGTTTCGTATACTGCGTTTCGTACATTTCAGAAATATACCTGAAATATACTAGTTTCGTACACTGAATTATTTAATTCATCTTATGCCTTTCGTTTCGTACACCAACCATTATGACGACCTAAATACCCAATCAAATAAATATTATATTGAAAATTATTAAAAGTTTGTTACTAACTTCTACGTAGGGATAGTTAAGACATTAGTTAAAGCAGCTTTTTATTTTGCCCAATTATATTTCAGACGTGATAAATTACTAAAAGTAGGAACAGTAAACTTTTCCGTTTAAGCCGAAATTTTGTCAAAGCTTAATCAAATGAAGGGTTAATTTAGACAAATTTAAAAGGCCCTTGGTTCTGGTCGGTCATGGTTAGTTCTGGTTAGTTAAAGCGGCATTTTATTTTTCCCAATTAAATTTCAGACGTAATAAATCACTAAAAGTAGAAACAGTAAACTTTTTCCTTTAGACCGCAATTCTGCCATAGCTTAATCAAACGAAGGGATAATGTAGATACATTTAAAAGCCCCTAGTTCTAGTCGGTCGTGGTTAGTTCTGGCGTTAAAGCGGCATTTTATTTTCCCCAATTATATTTCAGACGTGATAAATCACTAAAAGTATGAACAGTTAACTTTTCCGTTTTGCTAGATAGTTAAAACATATATTATTATCAGATTATTTTAATGTTACTCTTATTTTAATAAATATTTTATATTTCTGCATCTTATATGTGAGAAAAAAATATTTTGATATTTAGTTATAAAATTAGTTTTAATTCATTTTATGATATTTTATGAACCATCAGAGACAGGAACCTACCTCAGTTTTTGTGAACAAAACAAGATTTTGAAAACTGAATATATAATTTTGTGTATGAAATAAGAATATTTGGGAGTAATTTTTGAGGTGTACGAAACGCGAGTGTACGAAACAAGAATAAATCATGCCATTCTACAAAACATCTTAGCTGTAATATAATTTAATTGGTTACGGTCGTATTGTAGCACATATAAAAAAAACAACCAAACAAATATAAAAAGAGTCATCGAATAGATCTAACTAGAGATATCGCTCGGCATGTGTGTTTTAATAGGACTCAATTTCAGATTAAGGGATACCGTGTACCAATAAAAATTCTTTTAATTAGTTTAGGCTAATACATTTTCATTCCATACTAACGAGACAGGCACAGAATTAAAAGATGTGTCGTTAAAGATCTGGTCATATAAGAACTGTTACATTTTAAAGGTATATAATATGAATATTTATTGTGTTACATATTTTAAACTAGGATAATATTTAAAATTTTCGTTTTGGCTTTCTTTGGGAGTACTCGAATTAAAATTTTCTAGAAAATGGAACCACTTCGGTCCAGGTCCCGGGGTATGGCGAGTTTAGCCTGTTCAGCCCTATTGACCCCTATGAACTTGCAGATCGCCTGCAACAAAAAAGAAGAAAAACCCCTCAAAAAACTCAAAAATCAAAAATACTAATTTACTTTTCGGTGGCAGTGTATCGCCTAAATTAAAGATTGTAAACTAACAAATCTATTTTTTAAAAGAAAGCAGAAAAAATATTAGATGTAAACCTCGGTTAATCCTTTGGATTTTTTTGCGTAGTTTTCCTACTGTTTCCTAATACCGGACCTTAAATGTTTATTTTGAGTTCTCAGAAAGATGATTTTTAAAAAAGCTGATATATTTAAATGTTACATTCAAAGTAAAAAGAATCCTATTAAAGTGTATTTTCAAAAATATCCGTATCGAAGACAGCAAAATATTAACATTTTATAGCGTTTGGAGCCTAATTTACGCAACTATGGATCGAACTGAAAACATACCGGGAGATTGGCTGATATCCGTATTCATTCCAATTCCAAAATAACAACGAGCAAACCGATGCAGTGAATATAGACTAATAACCCTTATGAGCCACACCTTAAAGGTCTTTTTCAAAATTATTTACGGGAGGAAAAGATCCAAATACAAGGCGGATTTGGATAAAACCCAGTTAGGATTTAGAAACGCTTTGGGAAGTAGAGAGACAAGGTTTGCTCTGAAAATACTACTATAAAAATGTCGTGACCAGCGCAACAAAGGTTTTGTGTGTTTCGTTGATTACAAGAAGGCCTTCGACAGAGTACAACACAAAAAGCTTATAGACATTTTAAAGGACATGGAGGTAGACAACAGGGACGTTAAAATTATCGAAAATTTATACTGGAGACAAAAAGGAGCAGTACGACTAAACGGAAAGCTTACGGTAGAAAGCCAAATTATACGAGGGGTCAGACAGGGCTGCATACTATCACCACTACTCTTTAACATATATTCAGACAAAATCTTTAAACGGGCTACACAAGAACAACAAATGAGAGTACAAATTAATGGAGAATACATAAATACGATACGATATGCCGACGACACTGTCATTCGGAGTAATAAACTGGAAAACCTGCAACATCTACTAAACTGCGTAAACGCAGGACAAAAAATGGGGCTTAACATGAATATCAACAAGACAACATTTATGGTCTTCAGTCGACAACCACATCCTGATGCTGCACTACAGATTGATACGAAAAATATAAATCGAGTAACCCAGTTAAAATACCTTGGATATTATATCACCGAACATCTAAATCCAGATAGAGAAATAAGATGTAGAATAGAGACAACCCAAACAACATTCCAAAAAATAAAGCCACTAATCTGCAAGAATGGTAAAATCCTATCTATGGTCAGTGTTGCTGTACGGGGCAGAGATGGACAATTGAAGCCGCTACAGTTAATCGGTTAAAATCATTCCAGATGTGGTTACACCGGCGAATGCTGAAAATACCCTGGACAGCTATGCAGACCAACGAAATGGTATTAAAAAGGGACGACGCAACACGTATGCTACTGAATACAGTTAAGTGCAGAAAAAACTTATATCTTGGACATATCCTGAGAGGAGAGCGATACAGAATCCTACAGCTGATCATGATGGGAAAAGTGGAAGGACGTAGGGGAGTAGGAAAAAGCAGGCTTCCTGGCTGAAGAACATCCGTAAATGGACAGGCATACGCAGCACAGATGAACTATTTCGATTGGCGCAGAATCGAAAAAGACTTGCCCAAGTAATTGCCAACGTCAAGGGGTATAATATGGCACACGAAGAAGAAGATGGATCATTTATATTCCTTGCTGTAGTTTATAGGAATAAAAAGCACATTTTTATTTTAAATTTAAAGTTTTTTTTAATTGTTTTTTAAAAAATTATTTTAAGTTAATTTATTATTTTTTAAAATTATTTTAAAAATAGTTTGGTGTTAACATTATTACGTTATTTAAGTTTAATTTAATAGAATATTGACATAAAAATAAAACTTAATTATTACTCCGCCCCCCTTAGATAGTTTTATTTGTTTTTGGATAATGAAGAAAAAGAAATATATATAAAGTGTGGGATATCAATTAAAAGGTAATTTAATTTGCAATCGACTGGTAAAGTATTATATAGTTTGTGTAATAAC
Source organism: Listronotus oregonensis (assembly GCA_019359885.1). Classification (NCBI taxonomy): domain Eukaryota; kingdom Metazoa; phylum Arthropoda; class Insecta; order Coleoptera; family Curculionidae; genus Listronotus; species Listronotus oregonensis. The sequence goes on from JAHBCN010002479.1 coordinate 34,991, forward strand.
TCAACAAGCTTAATTGATAAAAAATTAATATGCCAATGGAATCTACGAAAAATCTACAAATATTTCCATTTAAAAATCTTCTCTATCTCTAATAATAAGCGATATACAGGACCCTAGTTAAATCAACAAAAAAAGTAAAAACGTCCTGTATCTTCAAAATGAATCGAGGTAGTCTTAAAATTTTAGCACATTTAAATTTGTTCGAGAATGTACAAACAAAACTGCTCTATCTCTTACAGTATTCTCAATACTCCCTAAATACAACTAAAATACGCCATCCTGTACATCAATATAGCTACATAGTATATATTTAAATTATCATCCTTTAAGAATAGAAACTTGCAACCCAGTTTACCAATAAAAACGTTTTTAATGTTTTTGCTTTAATTTTTAAAACAATACATTAATTTCTTATAAAGAAAAACTAGAAGGTAGCCAGAATTAAGACATCCAATAAAGCTCTAATAAATATATTATGTATAAAGCTGATTAATCTTGAAATTCCGATTGATACTTCTCGCGGCTTATCTACCATCAGCATTTCCGTTCAACAAAAACAAAAAAGATTTAAATCGAAGAAGTTTATGGTACACTTTCCCCACGAAATACTCGACAAATTTATTTCGATTATTAGTTCAACAGTAGGCGATCAATCAAATTTACTAAGATTTATTTGGCCTAACTTAATGAGACCGGTGATGCTGTAGTTCAAGAAAAAAGCTTAGGGCCGTCATTTACCAAGCTATTAGTAACATTTTTGTTTATTTTTATCGGTTGGATAATTAATTATGACAAGGTTCAGAAAATCCTTAACTGGATTAATTTAGAGATAGATACTAGATAAATGATATAACGTGCAACGTACAATTATTAAGTAATTTAATGCTGTGTGAGAAAATATTTTAAATACAGGTAAAAGTAGAGGTGTTAAGTAAAATATATATTATTAGTTGTATTTAATTTGAAGTTAACAGTGCTATTACGATTTTGTTTATACTATATAGGATATTTTCTACACATTGTTCGGTAGCACTATACCTTTATTCCAATAAATAAACGCAAAGAAAGATCAAAACTTGATTTTAAACATGTATTTTTTGGTTTAGGGGGTGAAAGGGGGTAAATTATAGTCCTAGTTAAACTGTACCTAATAAAACTCTGCATATACTAAGTAACATTGAAATTGCAACACTTAGAATTATTTATTGAATTTGATAAAAACTTGTAAACATATTTGCTATTATGGAAGTAGGTATACGCTGATAAAATTTTGAAGTCATTCCGAGCCGTATTTTTCTTGTAAAGACATTTTTTTGTTATATCAGGATCCGAACAATATGAACATTTTTACTTAATATTCAGTGATTTTTCTGTGTTGAATTTGTTTGGCTCCATTTACTTCATTGCATTATCATGCCTAGAGTTTACGGGTTTTACGGTTTTACGGGTTACGCGAAGCCAGATTTTCTTTTAGAGAACTCGCTGATTGGGTGAATCGAAACGAAGCTACAGTAATGAGGTATTGTCGAGCGTGGTTCTAAGAAGGCCGAAATCAACGAGTTCGAGGTACTGGACGCCAAAGACAGACTACAGAGCGACAGGATCGTTATTCGAGGCAACTAGCACTTAAAGATCGATTTTCCACAATAAGGGCAGTTACGAACCAATGGTTTGATGCTGTCGGAAGAGCAATAGCAATGAGGACAGTTTATCGCCGAATAAGGTTTTCTGGACTGTTTTCATACCGTCTCCATATTGTACTACCTCTGATCCCACAGCATCGCCGGCAACGATTGGTATAGAGTAGGGAGAGACTTGTATGGAATATGGAATGGAACTCAATCGTTTTCAGCAATGAGTCGAGATTCTGTTTGGGCTCACATGATGGCCGTGCAAGAGTAAGAAAGAGACGTGGTGAAAGACGGAACGTCGAAATTTCTATCTAACGGCATATTCATCTCACTGTGGGTGTTATGGTATGAAGTGATATTGCTTACGACACCAGGTCACAGAAAAGTGTTCATTCTAGGTAGCATGACTGCCCAGCGCTATATCCATGAAGTTTTGCAACCACGTCTACTTTGCTTTTTGGAAATATTGCAAGATCCACTGTGTTAGCAGGACAATGCCCACTTCATGTGGCACGTGTTAGTTTAGATTTTTTTAGAAGCGTCCGGTGTAAATTTGCATGAGTGACCTCCTCGATCTCCAGACATTTCCCCTATCGAACATGTATGGGATATGATGGGAAGAAGGTTGTAAAATTCACCGCACCCTCCGCAAACATTGAAGGCTCTACGAAACCAAATTTAGATGGCCAATGATACACCAATCACCTAATTCAATCAATGCCGTGACGACTTAACGAATGTGTAGCGAACAGAGAAGCTTTGACACATTATTAACATTAAGGTGGGTTATCTCAGCTATTTTGAGAAATTTCGAATTCAAATTTTAATCACTTTCTATTTATCAGTAGATCTATAAAGTGTTAAAAATAACAGCACTCCTACTCGGTGTTGCATTTTCTATGTCACTTAATGTATAATAATTTTCATAATTTTTTTGCCCAATTATAAATTTTTAAGTAAACGACAAGGTAATTAGCTTTAAGTACGATTATTATTTTTCACAAAATGCCTAACCTAACCAAATTTATATCAAACGGCTATCTTTTTATCACTGGTTTCGGTAATAAATATCTGTTATTAAAACAACAACACGCAATATTGGCCGGAAAAAAATTCCACACTGAATGCGACACTATTCGCATTAGCCACTGCTAATCGGCACCCACGGTCGGTAAATACATGGTATGTGACGTTGTTTTGATGCAACACTAAATGGACCGCGATACTGCGATTTCCTAAGGAATGACTGACAGCAATTTGGTCCCAACACAATGGAGTACTACCACATTAATGACGAGATGTACGTAATACTCTTGATATTTTCCTGGTAGGTTTTTTTGACGTGGAGGATCAGTAAACTGGCTTGCTTGATCACCAGATATGACTTTCCCTGACTTTTTTCTGTAAGGTTAAGTACATGTACTGCGATAACTTTTACGCCAAGAGAAAGACTTTTGGAATTGCTCATCGTAAATTCTGTGCGAAAAGTACGCGCCTTTACCCCAGACAAAGCCAAACCTTTATCTGGGCCTTTACTTGACAGGACAAACTGACTTTTCAGAAAAAAACAAATGCTTACTTGATAAACAACGTTTGTAACCATGGTCTGGAGCACGTAATAATTCCCGTTAGAATTTAAAAAATGTGACAAATGTCATAATAAAAGGTGTTAAAAGTAGGTTACTTATAAACAAAAATTAAAATAGTATTTTCTTATTTTTCTAAATATATAACTAGAGGACTCGCTGTTGTAATCATGATAATAAACGCACTTGTAATGTTAATAACTATTATTAATTCTAAAATAGTTTAAATTATATTTATGGGTTAGCAAATGAAAATGCTGAAGGAGCTCGGCGAATTTTACCGGGAAAATTATACCAATCAAACAGTACCATGTTCTAAAATATTCTGGAGGTCCTAAAAGACTTAAAGAAATAAAAATGCTTAACTTGAATGTAGCCATATTTCTAGAGGTAGAAGGGATGCTTTTACAATGAATTGAAAAAAAATTTGATACAACATTTACTGCGTTTACAATTTTATATTATCTTAATTGTATCATTATGCACGTTATCCTTATACATTACTAAGTGCTGACTTTATTCATAACATTGTATTAATGTATATATTACTTTATTTTAACTTTTTAACAAACAAAATTGTATGTAAATTTCAAAAAAAAATTGTCTCATAAATTAAAACTATTTTTAATGTATCCATGATTTTAAAACATCTATAGGAGTTATTAGAAATGACCATCTTTAACAAGCGCCCATAAAACCTTCAGAGTCAACAAAACAATTAAAACAATTGTTCGCAGTCGTTAAATCACTCATCTTGGTCGTTTACTTCGTTAGGAAAAGTGCAACTATTGAAGGTTTTTACCATCGCTTATTTTTAAATCTAATAAATATTTATAATGATTAAATTTGATACTTCAATGCAGGGTAATTTAAAAATTATCTTTAAAAATTGAAAGTAATATTTCTGATGCTTAAAATATTTCTTTACGCGGTATATTTTTTTGATCTTGGGGCAGTCTACGAACAGCATTTCGCCTAGGGTTTGAAATCAACATTGTCAGGATGAACAACCTTATTTTTGCAAATAGAAGAATTTCTGTCATCAAAACCATACCAACATGATTGTGATACATGTTTAAATTCCGACAATTTGCGATAAAATCTGGGTTTACCATTTTACACAGAAATAAAAAAAACAAGTCTAAAGGGACTCCACTTAAACTTTCCTGAAAATTTTAAAAATCTAAAGTTGTGTCTTCAACCGATAAAGTAAGTGTCATCGACTTCAGGGATAGAGGTTTTATTTTCTGGACCGATCTTTTAAAAGATCGACGTACGTAATCTGCAACGTACCATTATCTTTCCTAATTACTATGATTTGCTTATTCAAAAAGTTGAACATAAATGACGTTAAAAAGGAGAGCCGGTGCTTCAAGAGTATTATTCTGCTGCAGGTTAACAACGCCTGACCTTATATTGGCCAATTGACCGAATCCCATGTCCGCAAAACAGTGTTATATCTCAAAAATGTGTATTTTTCAAGAAAAAAAGATAAAGTAGTTTTTAAATAAAACTTTAACATTTTTGTACAGGTTTAAAAAATATATATTTCCTTGGTTCTGTAAAATAATGGTTTAAACTGTGAAGGGTTTCTTTTTAAGTTAAATCAGCATTTTTTTGTAATGCACAAAGCAAAGATAATTATGTAAATATTTTTACTTTAAACAATATTACAGAATACAAAAAGAGTACCGTTGTTGGCTTATTACGTTTACTAAATGGCACGAATGCGGCTAAGATAGAATACCCGCACTGAGAGTTAAAGCCAACGCGCCATATAGACCTGGAGCCGAGAGGGTTTTGCATGAATGATAGGCCCCGCGCCGAGGCTTTGGGGGCTGATAGACATTGTTATTTTCCACTTTGATTTCTTGGTATGGCATCCCTAAAGTGTAGCTTTTAGGAGGGATAAATTTTTAAACGTGCAATTAATATCCATGCCCCTGGATCATAGGCCCCACTTTGATTCTTGTTTTATGTCGTCAAGAAGGTCGCCAAAGTCTGCGAACTCAATGTGCCATACCAATATGGCGTCACTTAAGGTCCGCCATACTGACCGAAATTTTTCCACTGTGGACATGGATCATGGGCCCCACGCTGTTGTTTTGTGATCATTGTTAATAATAAACTGTAAAACAAAGATTTCAAAACGCCATACCTCTGGGGCATCGCCAAGTGACCGCCATAATGGGGCGTTCAGTGCTAAAATGACATGTTTGTCCCATTATGGCGGCCACGTGGCGATGCACCAGAGATATGGCGTTTTGAATTTTTTGTTCTACAGTTCATTGTTAAACAGCGTGGGGCCCATGGTCCATGTCGACAGTGAAAAAATTACACTTTTCGGTCAGTATGGCGGACCTTAAGTGACGCCATATTGGTATGGCATATCGGCATAAATCAATAATCAAAGTGGGGCCTATAATCCAAGGGCATGGATATTACTTACACGTTTGAAAATTCAACATTCCTAAAAGCTACACTTTAGGGATGCCATACCGGGAATTAAAAGTGGGGAATAACTTTGTCTATCAGCCCCCAAAGCCTCGACGTGGGGCCTATGATACATGCAAAAACCTTCTCGGCTCCAGGTCTAATAAGTAACGTGAACGTACGTGCTTCATCTTTGGCTGCGGCCACTCTACAAAGCTTTATAAATCTGAATATTATTAAGTAAGGTCTTATTTACATATTTTTTTAAATAAAATAAATCGTAAAAATGTCGATTGTGATCCTATAAATATTTGTTTTGTATTCTTTGGTCTTCTCTTTACTATCCGCTAAGGCTTTCCTTTTCCCTTCCACTTATCCTTTATATCCCATGTTAATAAACTTTTACCACACTTAAGACAATCACGATACGTTATTATTCGGGCCTTTATTCCTCGTGGACTTTCCCAAGATAAAAACAAAACATACATTAAACCTAATACCAATTTCAAAATAAAGTACAGTACCTACTAAAACAGAATAAAATATGGAAAAAATAATATTATTATAAGTTTAATAAAATAGAGTTAGATAACCTGTCATTAAAGTCTTTGCACTTTTCCAGATTTTTTAATGAAAATTGTTGGATTATATCAGAACATCGTCCTCAATGCTCATTATAGACAGATGATTCAAACGTTCTTAAGCTTTAAGAACGATCTCTCCTCGATGCACTTAACATTAGAATTAAATATAAAAAAGTGACACCTCAACGATTGAAAATGCTTCATCCACATTCTTTTCCTTTAACAACCCATACCGTTAAAGTTCTTTGCTTATATTTGATAAAAGGATTTTTTCTTTAAATGTATTGAAACCTTCAACGAACTGTACAAGTTCCACACCTAGGTTCCTATTTAAATCATTGTAGATTTTAACAAGTTTTACTGCGTGAGCTTCAAATTTTACGGAAATTATGATGTAGAAATCCAAAATTGGAATTATTGGATTCATAAGCGAAAAGCCTCTGATTAAAGAAAAAAATAAATTGATCTATAATGAAATTAAATTTCCAACTTTCTCTTGTGGTGTCATTTCATCCTCCGGAGGATTTCCATAATCCAAAAGTTGTGTCTTTTTTGTGACTAGAATAGTCCTTGGTTCCACTTAACCGGAGTAAAGTGCCCTTTGACTTATATATTTCAAAGGTATCACGTCTTGACTTGCTAGATTCTTAAAGTGCTGCCATTTTTGAATTAAGGTCAATATTTTAATCTTAAAGAACATTACTTGTGTTATTTGTTCTCTTTTATATTTCGTTTTAAAATATTGAAAAATATTCCCATTTTTAGTAAGCACATTCGGTTATAAAAACTATTCGCATCGCTGCGAGTTTTAAATTGTTACTTGCTGTTTTCTGAAATTGGTTTCTGAAATTTGATTGTAACCTTTCAATAGAGCTTTAGAGGCATCACTTCTAAATGCGTATGTCTAAAGTGAAACTGTACAGGAACAGGAATATTGCAAATTGCTTAAGCACCACAACGACACAACTTTATCTACCCCACGGTTGGTTAACTTTTAAAAAATTTCCGTTATAGCGGTTAGTATAAAACACAAGGTTTTTTTGTGTAAAAAGTAAGAAAATCAGTATTTTTTGACAAATAATCATTTTTGCAAGCGTGCAATATGTTCATAAAAAGACGACCTGGGATATTCTTTTACAATCAGTCGGAATTCATAACCACGTGATTTCCATCTTTTTGCCTAGCTACAAGAAGCTTCGGGCGCCCCAAAATTTGAAGAGTAGCATTACGAAACTTATTACGAAAATTATTTTTAAATATCGTATGCTTATTTCACTTAAATAAAAAGGTACCGCCAAAAAATATTAAACGGTACTTTTTATTTGTTATGTCAAAACCACAAAAAAAGTAAAAATTGTCATAAATGGTAACAAGTGTAGAAGCATATTATAGTGGATTGTAAGAAAATTATGAGAAAAGAATAATTAAGCATGGTAGGGTTTAACTATAATATCTTTCACCTTTCAAGTTTCTAAATAAAAACCTTTCAACTGGTTAATTTTTTTAGTTTTCTTTTGGGTTTCAGGAAGTTTTTTAAAAGTGCCTTCTACATAAAATATTAAATTTATTTTCCAGAACCACGTATTTTGCTAATATTCTTACTATATTCTATAGCATTTGGAAAGTATTAAATTATTTTACAAAAATACAATTTATTGTTTCTTAATTTTAAAAACCATCCTACACCTATTTTCATCGATCTCTTTAAACTATCACTGAACAAGAACCTTTAAAAGAAAATACAGCTAAAATATACATGATGAGCAATTTAAAAATTTTGAAATATATTATGGGAATATTTATAGGGGAAAAATAATATTTTGTATATAATTTAGACTCATATTTTTAATTAAATAAAATGAACTTAAAATTAAAAGAATACAGGATAAGAAGACTAAAAAATAAATTATAAATCTGCTTGCCTTAACCTGAGATTTGGTCGAAATTTATGGTTTCTATGTCGTAAAGGATATTTCTAGTCCGACTTACAGGCTCACAGAAATGTCGAGAAACCATAAAGGATAGGTGCCTACTTATATTTTGTTTTAAAAACTACCCTTAAATGGTAAAAAAACAAAGGTTATTTTTGGTAAAGATTTTATTTGTATTTTATTATTATTATTTTGTATAATTACCATCAATAGGTAATTAGGTTTATTTCTACCAAGTTAGTAGCAGACTCTTTAACTCAGGAAGGCGTCCGGTGATTGTTTGTTTGTGCTACATTCAAATCGTGACTTTATATTTTATTTGCATATATACTTATACGAGTATGTGTAATTCAATACACAGTAGCTTTAATAAGCTAAAATTATGAAATAGTAATTGGGTGGTCTTTTCCCCAATAGTCATGTTATATTTTAATTTATAAAATAAATCATTACCGTTAAATAATTTTATTTTTTAATAGGTGTGTTCGATTTTGGCGTAGTAGCAAATTATGCAATTTAATAATTTTACTGTCAAAAATAGTCGCTACAGAGAACTAGAAAACTGATGCAAAAAATCAAGCTGCAAAAAACTCTTACTGGCTTTCCAAATGTATCTTATTGGTGGTACCAAAAAAAAACGTTTAATGCAATTTAATTACCTATGCTAAAATTCTGCGAGAAAAAGACTCAGCCCTATTCAAATAAATTTAGGTTTGTCGTAAATCTAAAGCTCTGCAACAATAAATGTTCTTTGGAATGTGCCTCCTTTCAAAAACTCTGTTAGAGCGAACTACAAAATATTTTACATATTGTTGTCTGATTTTTACTTTTAAATTAACTTTTTGAAAAACCTTTAATATCTTAAAATATGGATCGCCAAACCGCAAATATAAACTATGACAAGATCATAATCTTGAAAGAAAAAAACAAGAAAGGTGTGGTACATTTGGTAATTAGAAATAATAATATTTATGCTTAATTTTTAAAAATAACAGTAATTTTTTTTTCTTGACAGCCATCAGAGAATTTGAAACTCTCTGTATCATCCCCTGACAAACCGACGCACTCCTCACGATACCACTTGCCGCATTAGGCACATTGCCTTACATCAGCGATTTTATCTTCTTTATAGCTATAACAGTAGCAACGCTTGATGCTCTTAAGTTGTTCTACTTTTAGGAGTTAGGCTCTTTTTCGTTTTCTTTTCTTCCTTGTTTTTGTTAAATAGATGTTTTATAACTGGAGTTCCTCTGTATTTTAAATATTTTTTTGTTATTGCTGTTTTTTAGTATCTTTAATTGGCGTTGGCGTAAGCTAATAAAATGCTGTTCTTTTGAGTTTGGAGAGAGCTACATGATTTTCATTGTTTGAACTAGAACTATCATAAACCAACGCTCGTTTCAAAGGCATTGTTGTTGCAGTGGCTGAAAATACCAATTAATCAAATGGCAAACAGTTGTAATTTCTTATTTGTATTTCTAACATTTTAATAAAGACAAGAAATACTCTGTAAAATACACAAATGTTAATACGAAATTTAATACCCGCCACTTGAGATAAATCTTATTTTCAAAAATTTAAACTTGTGCTTTTAGCGAATCTACGCGATCCTTAATAAAAAGATTTTTTAATTACGATACAGGGTGTTCAATTTTTAAGATAAATGATAAGTCAAATATTAAAACGCCTTTTGCATAAAAAGCAGAAGATATAGGTATAGGAAACCCTAATATGGTTTTAAAGGGAATTTAGTTCCGCGTCAAAATAGGCCATTAAATATAGGGTGTTCCATTTATCTTAAGGAAGTTATTTAATAAAATGTGTGTCCAAACTTTGAGGCCCATTTTTTTTAACACTCTGTATAATATTTAAGTAAAACTATTATGTTATAGTTAACTTAAACCTTGTGCTAAGCAATTAATTTAATTACGAGCAGCTCGTTGTATGTTACAGGGTGTAAACAATTTTTAAATTATGGTCTGTATTTTTTAATTTCTCTAAATTTCTCAGAAACGGTCAGTTTTAGGTATAGGAAATATAACAATAACTTACCTTTATTTGGTCTATAGTATCTAAAAATAGAAAAAAATATGGGGTGTTCCATAAGAAAAAATTTAGCTTTGATATGTACTTTCTTTTTGGGTCACCCTGTACATTTCAAAATAATTTTTATATATGCTCCTCATGGACCCACATATGACCGTGCTAAAAGTTTTTTCCTAACTCGTTTCATTTCTCGTAGAAAAACCGAGGCGAATGTGGTGGGCCACCCTGTATATTTATGAAATATATACCGCGTATCTGAATCAGGCCTGAACTCAATTATAGATTAGGTGTTAAGTTATAAAAATAAAGGCACACAGAAAAGTCTTATGATGAAATTATTTTCTTAAGTATATTTATGTCAGTTTCTAATCGGTAGGGTAAAGGCGGTGTAGTTAAATTAGTAAACACTGTACAGTTTGCTACAGTGTTTATATTTCCTAAAAACACATAATCCCAAAAATATTAAAATCGCCATAAAGAAAAACTTCTTTGGTTTTAAGGGTAGCCTTAGGTAAAACCTTTTATTAAAACTTAACTTTACTAGGGATAAGTTAATATTTCACATCGGATAAGACTAAAGCAAAAAGATTATCATGTCACGTGGTCTCGGAAGCGGAGCTAATCGACAAGTGCCATTTTCATCTGTTTATTTACAAGGTTAAGCATTGGTGCTTTAAGCTGTTTTCTGTGAAATTTAATAATTCTTCTTCTGTTAATTGAGATGGATATTGCCGATGTAATTAACCGTTCTTCATTTATTATGTTGTGTGTATAATTGATTTTTGACCAAACGAGAAGATTTTCTCCAAAGGATCTTGAAACTAAATAAAAAAAAACGCGTATGGTTTTTTTGTGTTTGCTCTAAACCTCTAAACGATATAAAGGCCTCTTTTAAGCATGGAAAAAAACTATTTTTGCAGTCTAGGAAATAATATGATTTAAATTAAAACAAAATGCTTAAGTTGTTGTTAATTTTTGTTATTTAAAACCGTTTTGATAAAAAGTAGAACCAAAGGAAAGAACCCCGCAAAAAACATATGGAAACTAAACACCGGTCAATATTCATAAAACCTCGTATTTTGATAGCTCTTCTTATATAAATATAAAAAGTCTCAATGGACACAAAGCCCGGAAACCCCCCCAAACCCTCCAAAAACGCCCCTAAATCTCAAGGGGCTGTAATTGACAGATTTTTACTGGATTGCCTTACGGAGATATTTTGCTATTCTCAAACCTACAGCCCTTACACAGTAACTAGGCTTAGTCCTGCCATTTCCAAAGCAGAAAATTCACCCTCATCCCACCCCTTTATAGCTCGTCATGTGACTTTTTCCCGTTTATTAAAGCCAACAAAATGATCACACTTAATATCGTTTGACCTCGACGAATAAACCTTCTACCCTTAACACCAAGCATGGGGGTGGAAACAACCCCAGTCTGTACCAAAGCCTGCCATATGTTCCTGCTTAAGGGTTCTCAATTAGGGTAATCGCGAATTCTATTTTACAGCCCCCTGAGGGGTTACAACTCAATAGCCTTCGAATCCCACCCAGCGCTATCCCTTTCCAAGCTCGTACAAAAACCTGCTTTTTCTAGTTCTCTCAATTTTAAACGTGTGACGTTTCTTGCAAAAGATTTGTGGGAGGGTAATGTACATGTTGATGATGCGCAAAACTTTAATACCAAAGTATGGATGCAACATGCGCACAAGTTCCTAAAGTTCTCGCTCTTGCTTTGCATGTACAGTAATGCCTAGTAATCGCTCAGGGGGCTGTAAAATGCAATTCACGATCATCCCGATTGAGAACTTGTAAGCAGGAACATATGGCAGGCTTTGGTATGGACTGGGGCTGTATTTCCCTCTCCCCAGGGTTGGTTTTAGAGGTGAAAGGTTCATTCTTCGGGGTCTAACGGTATTAAGTGTGATCATTTAGTCTGTTTTAATATGTAATTCACGTTAAACCGGAAAAAGTCACATCACGAGCTATGAAGGGTGAGGTGGGGTGGATTCTGCTACTTTCGAATTGGCAGGACTAAGCCTAGTTACTGTGTAAGGGTTGTAGGTATGACAACAGTTGTAAATTATTTCCGTCACGGAATCCACCAAAAATTTGTCAAATGCAGTCCCGACTTTTAGGGGCAGTTTGGGCGGAGTTGGGGAGGTTTTTGGGCTTTGTGCCCATTGAGACTTTTAATCACCATACCAAGGGCTATCAAAATACAATTTTTATAAAAATTGACCGGTGTTCAATTGCTATACGTTTTGTACGGGGTTCTTTAAGGTTTTCTGCTATAAAAAGCAATATATCCCACAAAATATTTAGGTTATAGGGATAATTTTAACAATAAAAGTTCTCATTTGTATGCGAATAATTATTTTACCTTAAAAGTAATATCTAGATCGACACTCTGTTCTTATACTGTTTATATACACATAAACAAAAACAAAGAAATTAGTATTCTACACTCATAAAATAAACGACCAAAAAGCAATAAAATAAAGACTTCTTAAAACACATTAAAATCTAGTTACCATTTAAGACAATACTTGACCCTAACATTTCCAACACGCCCAATGTAGTTTAAAAAATATTAAAATCAGACATACTTTACCACACATTTATGTTTTCAAATAAACACAGAAATTGTGAGATCTGTAGATAGTAAAATTTCAGGTTCAAGATTAAAGTATGTAACCCATTACGACAGTCATAAAAATCTCAGATGTTCAGACATTTCATTCATAAAGATAGATCTATCTTTGGCGTGAAGCTATAGGAGCCCTGTAGCAGGCATTTACGAACCAATAAACATATCTGTGTAAATAAACAACTGTCAAATTTGTTTCGTTTTTTTATGGTTTATTGGTGACTTGAATAAACTGAGGAATAAACAGAACTGGGTTAGGGCGCCATGATAAAGCTATAAAAGGGATATTGTACCCTAATTTAAAATAGGACAAGCTCAGACTAAAGAAACAATTGAACAGATTTATTAGGACAAGACCGGGTGCAGTGTAACAAAAATAATGTTAGGTGCTAAGAAAAACAGTAGGTTTTAAAAACGTTTACTCTTCTGGGAGCTTACATGCATTACACAAATATCAAATATTTATTTTTTCGAATGGTTTTTGGGAGGTTTAAAAAAGGTTAATCAAAACTAAATAAAAAAATATTATTATAAATTTATATGACGTATTTTATAACAAACAGTGCAGCAAACATACATAAACTTTTTGAAAATAATGAGTTTTATTTTAAATGATAACAGGCCCACGAAAAAAGTGGTGTGTGCTTTTTTCCGCTGAACACGAATCTAAAGTCGAAATTAGGGGCCAAACAGCAAGAAATGGAGAAAAGGCGTAATTTCAGATATTAACGATTTTTTAAATTCAAAACGTCAATATTTTAAAAACTATAAAAGATACACGAAACTTTATATAACATAAACTATGTATTTTTACAACACGCTTAATTTAATTTTAAAAGTTATATACACATTAAAATGTGTATATAACTTTTTGTATAGACAATTTAACAAGCTTTCTTTTTTGTTTTACAAAATTTCTTGTAGTTTATATAGTCGTAGCCCAAACATTTCGTGGTAGCAGGTTTCTGCCGGTAAGTGTCGGTTTTTGGGTTTTTTCTCCGATTTTTTGCTGTTTGACCCCCAATTTTAACTTCAGGAACGTGTTCAGCGAAAAAAACTACGCTAGAAAATCTTAGTCTAATATCCAGCACACCATTTTTTTGTGGATCAGTGTAATTTACATTTAAGGTACATTTATACAGATAAACCACATAAAAATACCCTACAAATAAAATGAAAAACATAAATTGGCCCATTTATACATCTAAATAAAATAAAAATAAACCTTCTCCAAACAAATGTCATTTTTAAATTATTTGTCTCGCAGTGTTTATTCTTTTTGGTTTCTTGTATATTTAAAAATCTAAAATAAGGGAATTAGGATAAGTGGTTTCGATCAGCACCTTATCTTGAAGATTCAATAATACCAAAATCTTGGACTTCCATTGTCTTTATTTGTAAATTGTTACACAACTTTTCGGTTAGTGATGTATCTCCAACAGTTTTAAACTGATAACTAAAAACTATTCTTATGAACTACGACTTATATACTATCCCTTGTTTACCGAAGCTTGACCGGCTTTTCACGGTTCAGCAACGACTGCCAGATATTCGGAATATCGATGCTAGGCTTGCTAAATACATTTTTGTTGTTTACAATTATTTCAGCTTCTTTATTTTTTTTCTTCCAGTGGATTTTTTTATGAATGGTTTTTGCTTCCGACCATTGTATGCGGTGTTGTTTTGACCAAGCGTGTTCGGCAATCCCTGACATCGACGTTTCACCTCTTTCCGTATGTTTTTTGTGTTTTTTAACTTTAACTTTAAGTGGTCTTTTTGTTTCCCGGATGTACACCTTACCACATTCACAGGGAAATTGGTAGATACAGTCATTATTTAAAACATTGTTGTCTGGTCTCGTCTTAGTAAGAATACTTCTTAGAGTAGTTTGGGATTTAAATACCGTTTTAATATTATACTTATTCGCAATTCTGCGGATATATTCGGAAGTTCCTTTAATATATGGAAATGTCATACATTTTTGGTCACGTGGAGTCTCGTTTGAGTTAGAGATTTTTGTGTTATTTTGATATCTTTCGATTTTTTCCTTTATTAGTCTCTCACTGTATCCGTTCTGCTTAAGATCCCTAGTTATGTTACCTATTTTCTCTTGCAGGGATTCCCTACTGTTACAAAAGGTCACTGCACGATTATTTAAAGTAGGGTTAGATTTATAAGCCCGACAAAAAAGGGGAAATTAACGTTTTAAATGTTATTTTGAACGCCAATAAAATATAAAGAACTGCCAAAAATGTTTTACGCGACGTAAAAAATTACTGCCCGACAAATAAAATTATTAAGCGGCAGGATATTATTTTACAGATAAATGAAATATTGTACACGACAATATTTAAAATAGACAGTAAAAATATCTGATCCACAATACAATGTCAACAGAAAATTAAGACAAATAAACGATAAGAAAAAGTGTATAGCACGACAATATTATAAAAATAAAAGAATTTAATAGCACGTCAGCATAGCGACGACAAATAAGAAAGTTTTACAAGAAAGTAAGGATTGGGTTTGTCAACTATTTTATACCTGTTCAAAATCAAATGCTAATTTAATCACCACTCTGCTGATTTTTGAATTTAAAGAAATGGAAGGTAAATGGGAAACGTTTGATGATTTACAAAAATACAATTACAGCATTTGGGTTATTACTATTAACTATGTAGATTTAAGTCAATTAAAATGCATATGTTCTTATTTTTTGAAACACTTGAAGTGTAAGCATGTTTTGGGTATAAAGATCCGATTAAAATTGGTTGATGTACCGAATGCAGCCAAACTAATACCACTGGGACAAAAAAGTAAACGCGGACGCCCAGCAAAGGCCAAGAAAGCTTTAATTGTCCAATAAAAATTGAAAGGAAGATATTTCTTTCATTTTTTCAGTAAATTAAAATAAATTTATTTATTTTTTACATTTAGAAAATGTTTTGTTAAAAAATCTGTTTTTTTATTTATTAATATTTTTTCACAAAATATTTGTTTTTACCTTATATATTTTTATTTGATATGTTTTTTTTTACGTCGTGCAATACATTTTTGTACTATTTTTTGCCTTTTATTGACGTTTAAAACACCACTTTAATCGCTAATTTCATTTTTGTCATAACATTTTGTCTTTTTTTCGTGCAATGCATTATCTTGTCGTGCAATCTCCATTTTTAGCCGTCGCTAAAATTTATTTATTCGCTGATTTGTTTAAAAATTGTCGTGCAAGTGATGGTGGGTAAAAAGAAAAAATTATCGTTATTTAAAACAGTTTTTCCATTAAACTGATGTCGTGCAAACGACGTAAGTTGGCGTGACTTTAAATATTCCCCTTTAAAGTACATATAATTCCCTATTTGGTTGAGTTTGAGTGATTAGAATTTTGGTGTAAATATTGTCCAGTGTGGGTAGGCTTTCTGTATACCGAGGTTTGTATATGTCCATTATTTTGTTTGACTAGATAGTCGAGGAAAGGTATTAGGGCCGAAGGCAATTTAGATGTTTTAAGAAATATTCAAGTTCTTTGTCATTATCTGTCCATACAATAAAAGTATCGTCAACACATCTTAGCCAAACTTTTGGTTTAATCAGTGCAGTTTTAATTGCATGTTCCTCAAACCATTCCATATAAATATTTGCTACCACTGGGGAGAGCGATAAACCCATGGGAAGCCCATAACCCTGCGCGTAAAACTCATTTTTCACCTGATAGTGTCCATGGACTACTAAAGATACACAAGGACAATATACCCTTAAGGCCCATTACCAGTTCTAGAAACGCACCCACCACTGCACTAATTAAACCAAAAGTTTGGCTAAGGTATGTTGACGATACTTTTATTGTATGGACAGGTAATAACGAAGAACTTAAAGGTTTCTTAAAACATCTAAATTGCCTTCGACCTTGTATTAAATTCACAATGGAGAAGGAGCAAAATTCGGCCCTACCTTTCCTCGACGTTCTAGTCAAACAAAATAATGGACATATACAAACCTCTGTATACAAAAAGCCTACCCACACTGGACTAATTGATTGATTGATTGATAAAATAAATACACAAGTTGAGGTTTTGTCCGCCTCGACACTGCAGCCTACAGGGATTGTTGTATCTCTTGTGTATTTGTTTCAGTTAAAAAGGTTTGACACCTTAGACAGGTGTAGTAGCCCTTTTACTGTTTTTTTCTGGTCTCCAGCCTCCTGGTGGTTAGTGTCCACCATGAGGTTTTGATTTGTTCTCCAGTATGTAAGTGCAGGGCACTCATATATGATGTGAGAGGTTGTCTCTTCCTCTTCGTCGCATAGTCTGCAAATGGGTTCTTCTCTATAGATGCCCATAGTGTGCATATGTTTTCTTAGAGTGCAGTGTCCGGTTATTAATCCTGTCACTATTCTAATCTGATTCCTATTTAGTTTTAGTAATTCACTTGTCAATGCTTTCGATGGTGAGTCCAACATTGATTTACTGTGATGTTGCCTTGGAATGTGGTTCCAGTATGACTGATGTTGTGCTTGAATCCACCGAGTCATGTAGCCACGAACCGAGGCTTTTGGTATTCCAAAAACAGGTTCAGGACCCACAAAAATTGCTGCGGAGCCTCGCCTGGCCAGGGAGTCTGCATTTTCATTGCCCTGTATTCCCCTGTGTCCTGGCACCCAGGAAAGTGTAACTTTGTTGTGGTTAGCTAGGTTTAGGAGGCATTGCAGACAGTTCCAAACCAACCTTGAGTTGACTTGTTGGGATGCCAAAGCTTTTATGGCCGCTTGACTATCAGAGAAGATAGTAATGTCCCTGCCCTTATATCTCCTCCTCAAGTTCTCTCGCAGACAAAGTTCAATGGCATATATTTCCGCCTGGAAAATAGTGGCATATTTCCCCAGGGAAGCATAAGCATTAAACCTGGGGGTCATACCATGTATTCCTGCGCCGGCTCCATTGTCAGTCTTGGATCCATCGGTATACCAAAACAAATTCCGAGACTGACCAGGAGATCGCACACTGGACTAACTATCGCAACCAAACAGGGAGTTACACGTACTTTATATAATCGTGCAGTGACCTTATGTAACAGTAGGGAATCCTTGCAAGAGGAAATAGGTAACATAACTAGGGATCTTAAGCAGAGCGGATACAGTGAGAGACTAATAAAGGAAACAATCAAAAAATATCAAAATAAGACAAAAATTTCTAACTCAAACGAGACTCCACGTGACCAAAAATGTATGACAATTCCATATATTAAAGGAACTTCGGAAAAGATTCGCAGAATCGCGAATAAGTATAATATTAAAATGGCATTTAAATCCCAAACTACTCTAAGAAGTATTCTTATTAAGACGAGACCAGACAACAATGTTTTAAATAATGACTGTGAATGTGGTAAGGTATAAATCGGGGAAACAAAGAGACCACTTAAAGTTAGAGTTAAACAATACAAAAAATATACGAAACGAGGTGAAACGTCGAAGTCAGGGATTGCCGAACACGCTTGGTCAAAACAACACCGCATATCGGAAGCAAAAACCATTCATAAAGAAACCCTCTGAAAAATAAAAAAAATTAAAGAAGCTGTAATAATTGTAAACAAAAAAATGTATTTAGCAAGTCTAGCATCGATATTCCGAATATCTGGCAGCCGTTGCTGAACCGTGAAAAGTCGGTCAAGCTTCGGTGAACAAGGGATAGTATAAAAGTCGTAGCTTTTAAGAATAGTTTTTAGTTATCACTTGAAAACGGTTGGAGATACATTACTAATCGAAACGTTGCGTAACAATTAACAAATAAAGACAATGGAAGTCCAAGATTTTAGTACTATTGAAACCATTACACTGTTCAACACTTTTAAGAAAACATTCAAAGCGATCTTATTAAAAAAATAACGCCAAATTTAAAAATATGAACTTAAATAAACAGCGGTCGCTACATGGGCAGTCATCTTATCATTTTATCTCGTTTTAATAGCGCACGCAGAATTGCCATTTCATATATTTTCGTATAAAAATAAAAAGTTTAAAGGTAATAATCTTTAAGGCCATTTCTTTTATTTTGTAATTTGTCTGTACAAATGCCATGTGGAAATAACTTATATTAAACTTTTATTTTATTTTTATGTTATTTTTTTATGTTACTTGTCTGTCTAAATCCATCTTAATTTGTAACTTAAATTTTGTCGTTTATTGAAGAAAGTATTTACTAAATTTTGACATTTTTCTTGTATAGGATAACGGTTAGCATTAACGTATCATTTGCAATAAATTAAAGGCTAATTTTGCAGTGTTTTACCAACCCTAACTTACGACGTTACCGTATGCAATGTTACGTCTCCCAGATCATGCTATGGTGTGTTGCGATAACGCCCTTAATGCTTAGGCCCCATAGTATGCATTTTTTTGATCAAATGGGTAATTCAATAACTTTTTTTGGGCTACTAAAGTCGGCGGTGTACCTCTCGGCTGTATGATCCACTGTTATCAAACACAGAAAGTGTATGAATTTTGTTTTAAAAAATTAAGGGAGCTCTTGGAATCTAGTGGGTTTGCTGGTAAAAGCTGCAGAAATAAATGCGCTCCATACTATACGTCCTAACGCGACCACTTTACTTTGCTCTCCCCAGTAAGCGAGCGTCCAAACCTAATACTAAAAATTTAGCATTGCTTTGTGCTTCCATAATAAAAACTATAAATTGTCTTTGCCATTATAAAACCTATGGTGTACTGGTGTACTTAAGAAAAAATAAATTGAAAATATTTTATTGCCGTTAAGTTAAAAAATATTTTGGTCTTACATAAAAGAAATGGGGATAATTAAGGAATTTGGGGATTAGGTTTTTTTTAATTTAATAAATGCACATATAATATAGTTTTTTCAAATTTTTATTACAAAATATTAAATAGTTACATATTTATAAACGATACCGTAAAGTAAAAAGATCCCTCTCCACAGCGACATTGATTTCTTGAAAACGGGTTAGCTAAAAAAAATCAGAGTTTATTATAATCTGTATAAATGTAGTTTTCGTTGCACATAGCCAATTTTAAGAATTTTGAACTATTTTTTAAGATTGCTTGAATCCAAACAAAATAGGCGAAAAAATAAAAAAATATTTAATTGATCACCATTTTGTGAAAAAGCAAAATAAAAAAAATCGGCTACGTGTAACCATAACTATATTTATGCAGATTATAATAAACTCCGATATTTTTTTACAGATAACCCGGTTTCGAGAAATCAGTTTCGTTGTGGAGGGATTCTTTTTTAACTTTACGGTATCGTTTATATCTATGTAACTATTAAATATTTTTAATAAAATTTGTAAAAACTATTCTCAATGTGCACTTAATAAATTAAAACAAACTTGATCCCGAAATTCCTTATTCCAAAAAAAAATCCCGAACATCACTCATTTTGTTTTCGGCCGTCATAGTGGCTATACCCCTTAAACGTTCTTCTTTTAACAGCGTAAGCTACATCATACTGACATCATCATCAATGCAGGTTTACCTTCTATATCCGTCTTTGATGCAATAATATTCTATTGTTTCTATTTTGTTATTGCAAAATAAATATTTTTATGTCCTTCGATACATGAATAATAAAACAACCATTATTTAAATTCTAATATCATAATTTCGGCCTTTTGTTTCTTATTTTTATTATAACCGTAATTAACAATTCTATGTTTACTTACAATCACTTACAATATTAATAATTAGCTAAGGAATATTCGAATCGTGACTATAAGATAATTTTATTTACATACGTAATTGGATACCGACTAATTATGATATTAAATAATGAAATAATATTTGGGTGGTCTTTTACCTAGAAAAACTCTAAATAATCGGTTTGTTTTGTAGATGATGTGAATTATAAAGTGCAAAATTAAAACTTTAAGTAACATAAACCATCAAAAATTATGATGCCTTATAAAATTAGTTATTGCAGTACCACCAAATTAAGGCCTTTTAACATATTACTAAATACCAATCGTATCCCAAAAACTTTTTAATTAAAATGCTGGCCTAGAAAAAAAAATATAAACATTGATTCACTTAAAACTTCCATTAATTCTAAAGAAAAATTTTGTTTTGGAGCCACAACTTTCAACTTCTTTTAAAAACTGAGACAACAAAAATTACTTAATTTTCAACAATTTTTGTTAAACAATTACTTTCCTTTAACGTACTACTGTACCGTCACTATCTGCCTTTTAACTCTTTCCGGTTTCTCGACCGACCGTACTTTCAAAGATATTACCGACGTAACTTTACTTTTTTAACTCCCCAACTCTTTGGCAATAACATCTCTTTATAGGCAGAAATAGTAATAAAGAAGCCCGCAATTTTGTTATGAAAACTGAGTTTCAGTCAATTTTTTTCAAACTTTGCATACTAATAGTTATTAACGCGTTGATTAAAAGTCTCCACGGGCACAAAACCCGAAAACCTCCCTTACCTCTCCCTCCAAAATCACCCTAAAAGTCTTTTTAATGGAAAATGGGTTTCGGCCAATTGTTTTAAAACTTTGTACAATGATAGTTTTTAACACGCTGATCAAAAGTATCTTCGGGCACAAAACACAAAAATCCCCAAACCTCCTTTAATCATCCTCAAAGTCACTGGGGATTATTTTGACTCATAGTTTGGTCAATTGTGCTGCGGAATTTTTTAATCGTGTTGTCGAATTGTAGCCACTTATATAGTTACAGAGTTACAGCCTGACATCCCCTGTACCTGGACTTCTTACGGGGTATGTAACCTCCTCACCTAATTCCTGACTCCAATTTGACCCAAAACTTTCGCTACCCTTTTGACCGGGGGCGAAGCCATTATAGCACGAATTCCATTCCAAAGCCAGCTGTATGGCCACGTGTTATCCTCCAACTCCCCAAAATCATCTCACTGACCTTTAAGGGCGATTTTAGAGGGATTGCGGGAATTTTTGAATTTTGTGCACGTCGAGAAGTATTTAAAACCAGGCAAAAAATATCTGGCTCAAAATCTAAATACGAATGGTTTCTGGTAAGACAATTGCGCGAATAAAACAAAGTTGAAAGCAAAATAATATTTAACAATGGACGACACGATTTATATAACCGTAAACTCACCGATTTTGTTAGCCAGTAACTTTTTTCCTTTTATCGAATAGCAAATTTCGATTTTTGACATTTTAAATGGGGTTATTGATACAGAAATAGAATTTTCATCCAAAAGTTAAAACATAAAAACCATTAATATAAATGAAAATTTAAGTATCAAAAATACAAAGAAATGAGTTAAATTTCTAAAAAAGTAATTACACACCACCACGAGACACAAGTTCTGCAACTTAATCAAGAGGCATATCTTCATCGATATCATCCACATCTTGAATATTGTATTCAGCATCAATGCCGTCCTCATGGGAGTGCAATTAAACTTCTTTTAAAGCAAGCAATAGTCAACAAGCAATAATTAGTGAATCCCCGAGATCGAGATTTTATTATTCGTAATCGTAATGATATATGTTGTTTTTTGAAAATTATTTTTCTAGTGTGAAATTTGAACTGCACAAAAGTATAAGAAATATATAAAAATCTTTGTTTTGATGATTAAAACGCATTCTTATTTTTTCTTTTCGGTATTTCTAGTGGAAATATTTCCACTGAAAATATTTCCATTTACAACATTAGTTAGGACATGTATGTATCAGAAATTAATAATATGGCGCTAATTCAAGCGACTTAGACTGGGTGTCAGGTAATTGGCAATGGGAAATTAATGAAGTTACATTTAAGATTTCTAATAATTTTTGGATTGATTAATTTATTACAAAATTTAATTTTTGATTTATTGGTTGTTACATTTTGTCTCGGAAGGTTACAATCCTTGTGCCCTTATGGACCAGCCGCCACTCAATATAACCCAAATAGACCAGGAAAATTACCTAAATATAAATTGATTTTGCCAGACAACTCGGATCGGAATGCGGTTTTCGACTCGGAAAAGCACCAGGAGTCCATTGTACATATGAGACTATGAGAGGGAGCTGGTCGACCCAAAGTGCCTCTCGGGTGCATAAAGTGCATCCCCCAAATTGCATAATCTTTTCAAAAATATACTAAGTCAATAAAATAATGTAAAATAACATTAAAATTACTTTCCAGGGGTTTTTGAGGGCGCTGATTTCGAATTCGATATCGAAATACTCCTACGATGTCCGAGAGTCCCGGGGGTGAATTTTAGCCAAAATTGGCCGAAATTACCCCTGCATGCAAGAACGCGAAAATCTGGACCAAAGTTACTCCCCGGGGATTCTGGACCACGTTGATTCCGAATCTGACCTTAAAACACCTCTACGATGCCCGAGGATGGCTCCGCGGGTGTGGATTTGGCCCAAAATCATCCCTAAATGATAGATCGCGGGAACTCTGGTCGTCAAAGGTACTTCTCGGTGGGCACTGATTCGAATTCGCCGTTGGAACAACCATACGACCGACGGGAGTGGCTCTGCGGGGGTGGATTTTGGCCAAAATCTACCCCCGCAGAGACACCTCCGTCAGTCTTATGGTTGTTTCAGCGGCAAATTTCGAATTAGCGCCTCAAAAATCCCCAAGAAGTAGCTTTGACCCGGATTCTCGCGACCTATCGTTAACGGGTGATTTTGGCCAAAATCCACCCTCGCAGAGACACCCCCGTCGGTCGTAGGTTTGTTTCAAGGTTGTGTTTAAATCAGCGCCCTCGAAAACCCCAGAGAAGTAACTTTGACGACCCGGATTTTTGGGACTTATCGTTAAGAGATAATTTTGGCCAAAAGCCACCCTCGCAGAGCCACCCCCGTAGGTCGTAAGGTTGTTCTAACGGCCGATTTAAAATCAGCGCCTCCGAAAGCCCCCTAGAAGTACCTTTGACGACCCGGATTTTGGCCAAACTTCACATTCGCGGAGCCACTTTCGGGTATCGTAGGGATGTTTCGAGGTCAAATTCGGAATCAGCGCGATCAAAAACCCCAGGGAAATAACTCTGGTCCGGATTCTCGCTTTCTTTTATGCAGGGGTTATCTCGGCCAATTTTGGCTAAAATTCAATCCCGCGCAGCCACCTTCGAGCATCGTAGGAGTGTTTAGGGGTAAAATTAGAAATCAGAGCCCTCGAAAACTCCCGGGAAGTAATTTTTACGTTATTTTACATTATTTTATCGACTTAGTATATGTTTGAAAGAATTATGCAACTTCGGGGATGCACTTTACGCACCCGAGAGGCACTTGGGACGACCAATTCCCTCTCATATGTACAATGGACTCCTGGTGCTTCTCCGAGTAAGATGTCAAAAACCGCATCCCAATCCGAGTTGTCTGGCAAAATCGATTTATTTTCGCCTAAATTACTGTAATTTTTCTGGTCTAAAATTAATATATCTTATTTGGCTTTAAAAAAATGAGGCACAATAAAAACAATAATGGACCTAAAATCGTTTATAATAGGATAAAAATATAATGTAAACACGCATTAAACGATTCAAAGATACATTTAAGTGGATTTAATCGATCGGCAAGATTATACAACACAGTTAAAGTTGGGCCACTTTGTTGGGTCCACTTCAATGGAATATTCATGTTGATTTAAGATGCACAATAAAAGATTTAGAGAGCATTAAGCAGCAACGGCACAAGTGTTTTTAAAAGACTTTATATCTGACAACCATTGTTAAATTTAAGGACCCGTTTTATTATCACTATTTGTTTAATATATTGCTTATAATCCTTCGGAAAAGCGGATTGTTGCAACTGTACAATTTTATGGTAATTTTTGGGTTTGCAAATAGAAAAAATGGGTAATTATACTAGCTTTTGTGGGTACAGTTACACAAATAAGTAATATCACTTTAATCTTTTAAAAAGAAAATAAATGTAAAATGTTAATTTGCAATATATCAAACGAATGAAATGTACAGTGCGTCATCAAGTAGATAACAAAAACTCACAAAATTAATCTTTTTAATTTACGACAAATTTAATTCTTGTTGAGCTTTTAATTTTAATTGGAATTTTAAAAAGCATTCGACAGATAAATATTAAACACGCCTTTCTTAAGGATATATTAATAAAATATATATATTTTTTAAATAGAGGTGGTCATAAATTTATATGCTTGCATGTATCCAGCCAATCTTCAATCCTAACTTTAAAAGCAAGCGCACAGTAGTAAAGGCATGGGGATCTTTAGCTAAGTTTGGTTTAGGGCACCAAAAATCTTGTTAGAGCCCCAAAGGCGCAAAAATGTCTACCAGTACTCATCTTTTATTTTTAATTCTGAAAAAAAATCATTTTACCTGCACCCTGCAGCATTTTTTTCCTTAATCCAGTGATCATGCAGGCGGAGTTGTGGGCTGTGGTATTCGAAAGGGGGATTCTCTGAGCCCTCTCCTTTTCAACATCATTATGAATGAAATAATAAGAAGTGTACATTTACTGAAAGGCTACAGAATTGCTACGCCGACGATGCCGTACTGGTTGCGGAGAATTAAGACGATCTACAGCGACTATTACATCAATTTAACTGTACTGCCAAATCATTATTTAATATGGTAATATCGGCCCAAAAAACGAAATGCATGACAACGTCATAAGCACCATTAAGATGCAAACTGGAAGTCGAAGGCAAAGTTATTCAGCAAGAAATAAAATTCCATGACATATGCCGCAGAAACTCGACCTCGACACAGCGAAAACCAAGCAGCTACTAGAGACAACCGAACTGAAAACACGCTCCTAGACAGGGAGAGAAGTGAAAATATAAGAAAAACATGTAAAGTAGAAAAGATTAATGAGTGAGTAGTAGGTAGAAAGAGCGAATGGAACGAGCACATCAGTCGACCATTGGGCCACAACAGTCCAGGACGACCCCGAAAGCGATGGAGCGATAACTTAACAGTGCAGTAGGCAGAGGGACAACGAAAAGAAACAGGCTACCAGACTAAATTGAAGAAGGAAGAAGAAGAAGAAGAAGAAGTAACTAAAGAAGGAATAAAATATTACTGTTTTTCGTAAGAAACTGCTAATTTTAAAAGTTTATGGCAACATTTATAAAAAACATTATAGCTGTAAATTAAATTATAAAAATTTACTATTTATTAACGTGCTCATACATTTTTAAATAAATCCAATTTTCTATCTACTCTATAATTAAAAGAGCTATGCAAAAAAGTAGAAAGGGAATTTTTAAAATTTTCTTACAATAAAAACATAAAATATCATATTTACCGCAGAAGAAATCTATGTTTGAATCAGTGCCGGCTCGCGGTTATTCTAATACACTGGTTGGGTTCAACCTAGAAAAGCCATATCATACATACGATTTACGTAAGTGTATGTCATATGTGTATGCCACTTTTTATTTAGGTCAAAAATATATTATAATCGAAAGTGTAATATAAGCAAATGCATACCTAGACTATTTTTTAAAACGAAAGTCCATTCTTCCGTTTTTGCCAACAATAATCTTTTCAATCACTTCTTCACTAAAGTTTAAAATGTAGTGAATTTTTGCGAATTGTTTTACTATTAGCCTTATTAATACATGACAAAACATTTGTTTTTTCGAAAAGTTACAGATCGAAATAAAGTGTTGCTTAATTTAGCTTTATTTTAGGCCAACGTCCTTAACCAGAGTCCATTTGACTATTTCTTGTCATTTCGCGCTATGTTGCCAACTTTAATACAATGGGTTGAGGTCTTTCCGCTAGGTCGTAAGCAATACTGCAGAATTACTGAAAGATCAGAACTAAATATCGGTACAGGTGATACTGCAGATAATAAGGGTGGCAATAGTTGTTAAGAAGTGCAAATAAAATGTGTTAAAAGTTACCAATATTGAGCACTGTCAAGTTAAAATGAAAGTTAAAAGTAGTCATTTTGGCAAGAAGTCGCTATGAAGGGTAATGAAGCAATAATAATCAATGAATTTATACCTAATAGGACAACATATGGCCAGCTACTCGGGGCGACTTGGTATCGACATCATTCTCAACGTGGTATATTTTATTAAGGTCGCGTTCAGCGAAATCCCATAGAGCTTACGAATATATTCTTATGCTTTGGAGAAACTGGATCTAATGCTTGACAAGTAAGTCTGCTACACCTACAGAGATATCTGGATAGAAATACTCTAAGTTAAAGTACTTTTTTATCGGCTTTTGTTCGAAATTGTGGACGCTTTTAGCCAAAGGACACTTTTACGGGTATGATTGTGCAACATATCACACATGTATATTAATCTTCATTAAACCATTTTCCTTACCTTATTTTACACACTTCGTTTTAATAGAAGAAATTACACAATCAGTACCTCTGAAACTGTTTGATGATAATCTCAGAGGAGTGGGTGAGAGGGGTTATGGGGAGGAGTCTGGTGTGATAAGGTGAGGGTAGAATGTAGAAAGGGGTGGGCAGTGCAAGCAAATGCTTTAAAGATTAAAAGAAACAGTTACGGATCGATACCCGTGAAAATGCCCGTTGGAAGCTTTGGGTAAACTTGGGAATCTGGGAGCTAAAGTGATGACAGGGAGTAAGAATTTACATAATCATGTTTATCTTCTACCAAATTTTATTTTTTTTTTAATTTTTAAACAAAGCTGCTAGAAAATTTTAAAATTTAAAATAATAAAAAAGAACTTCAAAGCCCAACACTCCCGATTCTTGACCGATTTTTTGCTGACAACCCTATACCACCGAGATTAAAAAACATTTTCTTCATTTTAGTATAAAATTTTTGGTAAGCAGATGGGTTCAAATTATAATATTCACTTAATTGTTCATAACTGGCAACCCAAAGTTCCCATATTCTTTAGTAGGTTTTATACCTTTAAATGTAATTTAATTTTCTTAGTAAAGATATTTGTTAAATAACTAAAAAAAATGTAACTGCCTAATAAAAATTTATTACAACCTTGGCCATAATTTTTTGGGCAATCATATGGCGATACTTTTATTTACATTTATACTTGATAAAAAATTATTTTCATCCTGTTGGCAGGTGGGTGAAGCATATCACCTACTAAATGGCATTAATAATTTTCTTGTTTTTTTTGTTGCAACTATCTTTTTAGTGCAAATATTAGGCCAATGTAACTAAATTCGCTAACATGTTTGTTAAATATATATATATATATATATATATATATATATATATATATATATATATATATATATATATATATATATATATATATATATATATATATATATATATATATATATATATATATATATATATATATATATATATTTGAAACACAAGTAAATAAGGTACAGTTAGATTATTTAATATAATAATAATATTATCTTTTTATAATATACTTGTCTTTTGTGCTATTATATGTTTTTGTTATATACTAAACGATGTCTTGCAACATCGTAAGAAAAATTTAAATTATAGGTATCCAGTGTATCTCTATCCGAGGAGTTACCCATTTCAATGAATTATTTTTTTTTTCGTAACACTCTGTATAAATCTTTAGCACATATTACTCCAATCTCAGTAGAAATTACATGAAAGGTATGCACTCATCGAATCAGACAGGTAAATGTACAGTGGGCTCTTCGTCCAAACATTTATTATTTGTTTAACCGTTAAACACGCTTATAATAACAGTTTTCCGCGAAATACATAAAACTAATAAAGCATGTAACTCTATAATAAATAACATTACTCGTGTTCAGGCTGGTGCGCTTAAATAAACACATTCAACAAAACAATAAACAGTAGAAATTTGATGGATCGTTATTCAAATAGATTAAGATAAATGCGTTACTTTCTTCCTGGAATTGGTAGAAATTTTCATTTTAGGTTTTAAATTACAAAAATTGCAATTAATCGAAAGCCTTTTCTGCGCTGAGATTAAATATAAAAACACCGACACGCAAAAGTAACGCAAAGTCACAAATTTTGCTCAATTTCAAAGTTGTTTTTCTCGCTAACCGATAAATCGATTTCAATAGGATCTTTTTTTTTCGAAGTGTAGCTTTTTTCTTTAGTAAATGCACTGTAATCCGATGTCTTATTTAGATTTCAGTTTTAAGCTTATACAGGGTGTGAAAATAAAAATAGTTTTTTTTACGTTAAATTTGAGGCAGCCTGTAGGGAGCATTAGCAACAACCACGGATACATGATGAAATCATATTCTAGCCTTATGTTTTCTTAACATTTTGTTTTTTTTTTAATTTCTCTGATATCTGTAATATCAAAGGAAATACACAGTTTTATACCAGAACATGTTTTTAATTCAAATAACATTTTGACAACATTTAACAAATAATAACACTAACAATAATTAACAGTAAATAGCAAAGAAAACATTAGTAGCACGTTTTTCCACCTCTACTTTTAATGAGTGCTTCACATCGCCTCGACATACTTGATATTAAATTGGATATTTGATTTTGATCAAGTCCATTCCAAATATTGGTAACCATTATTTGGTTATCTCGCAGGTTGGCCAGAGCGAGCGGGTTGATGCTGTCTCAGTTTCCTACCAATAATATCCCATGGGTGATCCATAGGATTTAAATCGGGACTGCGCGGTGGCTAATTTGGAGTTCGAGTATTTACTTTATGTAAACATTCATTGATGATGCGCTACATGAGCTCTTGCATTATCGTGCGAGGTCTATCGGAGCTATATGGACATAAACCTAGATTTGTCAGTGAATAGAACGTGTTCCCAGTCCTCAATAGCTTAGTTTACATGCTCCCTGGCGAATTGCAGTCTAGCTCTGTGATGGTCTGCATTTAATCTAGGGCCTGTCGCTGCAACTCTAACGTGTAAATTGTGATCAGAAAGACGTCTAATCATAGTATCAATGCTTGGTTCAATATTATGAACTGCACTGAATTCTGTCAAAAGTTTTTTGACGTGGTCTAATATAGCGATCTTAAACAACTGTAGTTACCCGAAGTCTGCCTTGTCGAGGACATATGTTACAGTCATAAGTTTCCCTGAAGAGTTGGACAACACGAAAAATTGTATGTGCAAATCCTTATCTCAATCCAATAGCGTTGTAACTTACCCCTTTGTTATGTAACGTTACTGCTTAAACACATTCATCACGATATCAATTTAAGACGATAGGTACATAAGTTAATAAAGGAATTGTCAAAAACTGTCATTTGCTGGTATTGTTGATTTATCATAGACTACTTGGTTAGTTAAACCAAATAACTATTCAGTAAAATTGTGATTTATTAAAGGAAAACATATTCTGGTATGAAATTGTGTATTTTTTTTTATATTACAGATATCAGAGAAACAAAAACACATGATGCTACAGGGTGTCTCAAATTTAGCGAAAAAAAACATTCTTATTTTTGCACCCTGTATAATCTTAAAATTGAAATTTAAATAAGGAATTGAACCACCGTGCAATTACCAAAGAAAAAAAGCTACAGTTCAAAAAAATATATATCGAAATCGATATATCGGTTAGCGAGAAAATCAAATTTGAAATTAAGCATAATTTTTGGTTGTGCGTTACTTTTGCGTGTAAGTGTAGTAAACTGCACTTATAACGACACACAACAATGAGTTGGCTGGGTGTAAAGCATTTTATTTCGGTCTAGCCCTAGAATAAAATATATTAAATTTAACCGTCTACGGCCTACAACGGAGTGATCATTTCCAACGAGGATAAAACACGGTGTCACCGTCTTGGCTGGATCCGGATTTGGCCATTAATTTAAAGGATTTATAATTTTGATATAACCTAAATAAAGTTAGATTTAATACAAGTCCTCTGCTAGAGAGCTCTATTCGAGGTTAAACTGGAACCTTTAGCAATTACTTTGCTTTGTTCAAGGCTAAAACTAAAAAAGAAGTTGTGGCTTTAAAATAATTTTGTTTTAATTACAGGGCAGATATTTTTTTTTGTTAAAGCAAGTTTGACAAAAAAGGTTTTAAATATAGCTTAATTGAATTTTCTAAAAAACATATTTTTTACATTTATTATAAATGGCAAATGCAATTGTGGGTAGCAGGCAGAATAAGAATTTGAGTTTTTGTTTTTTTAGTTAAAAAAGAAATTTGTATTTACACTGTTATATTATATTGAAATAAAGGAAATTTTACCGGTGATCCTATTTAAAATTTAAGATTAACCACCTCTATTTTACTCGTGGTAACGTTGTTAACATGTAACCTTGGTGATTTTTTTGTGGATGTGTGATCTTAATTATTACAATCATAAACAGAAGTTTAATAAAAAATAATTAAAACTAGTAGTATATATTTTATTATTCATTTAAAATTCATGAATTATTGGTTTTACTAGTTACATGTTTTATACACTGAAACACATTATCCTACACAAAAACAACCTTATAGAAAACACGCAACGCTTCCCCTTCTAGAAACACATTTATCACTTTGTATTGCCATGTTCTTTACACTGCTAACTGAATTAGTAACATTGCATTGCACACAGATTAAGTGTTTGTGTAGGGAATTTATTGGAATTAAAAGAGGGTTCAAAAACACTTTTAGGGTGTTAGGGTTGGCAGATCAAAAACTAGACCATAAGTGAGTCGTTTCGCTAACAGTTTTATTAAACAGAAATATGATATGTTTGTGTACTGGCTTTTGTGCTTTTAAAAAGGATATCTGTTTGTATGCCCATTTATATCATATAATTTTTAACATTTTACATTAAAATTATATAATACGTATAATGTAATTCTGGAAAAAAAATCATTTAGACGTCTTTTTTATTTAGAGTTATTTATTAATATTTGGGCACATTTTTATAGTAACCAGCCCTAAAACAAAATTAATTTATTTTGGTTTCAATCATACATTTTTATTACCGAAAACAAGGACGGAATTTTTAAGCATTTACTTAGCTAAACAACCCAACTTCTAGGCTCTATGTATATTTAACTCTTTTGATTTTATTATATAAATCATAAGATACATATATAATTTGTATTTATCTAAAAATATTTTGTGGAGTTCTCTCCAGATAAGACTACTTTGATCCTGGTCCCAAGGTATAAACAGATAATAGCTAAAGTGGTTCATTTCATTCCCAAGGGATCTATAAATTTAAACCCTTTTATGTGAGTAGCGCCAAATCAGCTAACAAAAATACATTTTAGTTTAATACATTTTTTAAATATCAATACAAGGTAAGCAGAGGATCTACTAAAAATACAAAAAACGGTAAGGGTGTCATAAGACAAAAAAGTCCAGGGACCGTTGTTATCAAGTTATGCACACAAAATCGATTGACTTTTAAAGTCTTAGATCGACCTGAAAAAATGTATTAAAAACATAAAAAAAAAGAAAAAGCTAATAATATTTTAGTGACTAGTTAGCCACCGTTTTTAAATTATAAAAAATCACAACAGTATAAAATACTTGTATAAACAACAATCAAATTTAAAGTTATTTAAAATTTGTCTTTAAACCTTTAAAAAATGTTTGTTTAAATTAAGGTTTATTTCATGAAAAAAATAAAAAAACTTCTGAGAGTAACAAAGGAAAAATGCAAATACTTTTATTTTTAAATATTGTTAACATTATTATAATTTTGTTTTCTTTAACTTGAAGTTGGCGTCCAATTTGTCATCACAACTTTGAAACTTTTTTGTCCTGATATTTTTTTTGAATATTATTATTATTTTTTTGGTTAATCTACAAGTTCAGAAGGGTTAATTGACCCTATGCGTGTACAGGTCCATACCCTGGTATCAAGACTAAAATTAAAATTATAACAAACACAGATGAAAAATGATAGGATTTGTTCCAATTTATTTACATTGGTGGGGAGAATATTTCTATAGAATTTATGAAATTTTGCCAAAGATAAAAAATTAATATACGCGGGGTCAACCAACAAGGAATAAAATGGGCCAAATCTATCTTAACCTGTTTTTTCTGTAAACTCTAAAAAAGTATTTAGGAAACTTATTTGATTTAAAAACAAGGAGCATGGCATATAGTTTCCATTTTTTTAAAGACATCTTAATAAAGGGTTTATATCATATATTTCAGCGAACATCGTAATTATTTTTTCTAACGACAGAATTAATTCTATTCTATGTTTCACTTTTACCAGTACGTGTATAATAGGTAATAATAAACCTTGGACTAGTATAAAATACTTTAATACTTTTTAATTTAAATGGCAAATTTCTGATGAAAATTTAATTTAATTTGTTGTTTAAAGGACTACAAAATTGTTTTTATTAAAACGTATTAAAAAAATAGAAGTTTTTAAAAAGACACTAATAATTAAGATGTCCTATTAAGAAAATAAAATTTTCGGGGGTAATACCACGAGTGCTTAAAAATTACCGATAATT
Organism: Listronotus oregonensis; assembly: GCA_019359885.1. NCBI lineage: Eukaryota > Metazoa > Arthropoda > Insecta > Coleoptera > Curculionidae > Listronotus > Listronotus oregonensis. Next base: position 68,186 of record JAHBCN010002479.1, read on the forward strand.
TTCATGAAAGCTTGTATATCTATAATTTCACGAGTTCGAAGAACGAGTGAAATTTGTATAAGAAGCTTGAATGAAAATTATCTAGTTAATTTTTATGCACGAGTGGTATTTAGGGAGAATATTTCTAGAATGGAGAAATATAAAAGTATTATACTATTAAAATGGTTTTTTTTGCCATACAATTTTCAATTTCATGCAACATAATTAAAACTATAACTGAAATCGTTTTTTTAATTACTTTATCTATTTCTTCATCGTGTACATGACCAAATCGACTTAGTTTGACTGATTTTGACGTTTCTAATTGACAATATCAATAAACAGGTTCAATTGTTCTGTGTTTGTTAGTAAGTGAAAATACCACGTTGTCTAGGCAACGTGAAATTTTCGCTGAAATTTTTTGATTTTTAACGTGTCTTATGAGAAAATTTATACATGAGTAAAATATTCGTGTTTATCTTTTTAGTGTAAAATCTAATTATTTTTTTAAATTTTCTTTAAGATTCCACAAAAAAAAAACATAAGATAGCTATTTTACACTTTTTTAGATACGAAGAGTGCCATATTTGAGACCCTGTTCACTTCTTGCTGGCTGACCTTGTACCTTTAAAATTTAATCAATAGTTTTGTTAAAATAAAAAAAAACTTACAATTATTTACAAATGTTTTGGTTAGTTCTGGTTAGTTTTTTAGCCCCAAAAATTAAAATTGGTAAATTTATACATTCGCCACCTATTTTACAGTGTAATTTCTTAAGTTTTGGAATAAAGGTTGTCAAATAACTACAACTAATTCAAAACATTACTGTTTTAATTTTAATACATTTTTTATTCTTATATTTTTCTCCAAAAGGAATGTTAAATATTTTTATCTCTAGACTCTGTAAATTATGATTAATTGTTTTTGTGTTTATAATCATAATTAGTAAGAAAACCTAAATTATCCTATTTAATTTTTTTGTATTTATTAATGAGAAATTTATTATGGTAATTACTTAATTTAAATTACTTTGTAAACCAATTATTATGAAAATCATCTGGCTAATTTGATTTAACAGCGTTAACATAATTAATACAAAGATGTCCTCTATTTGCAGCCAATCAACTATTTCTAAAATAAATAATAACTTCGGGTGCAGCTTTACCACAATTATTTCATCAAAAATATTAAATTTTCCGCATCATAAATCCTGCTGCTCTGCTATTATTTGTTAACGACATTACAGATTTCCTATAAAATCAATATTTATGCCATTATAGTCAATAAATAATGAATATTGTGCAATGCCGTTCTTCTTTGATCCGCTAATCACATTTGTTCCAACACATTGATTATTGCAATTGCATCAGAAGCATTACAAATCATTCATTAAATCTAATAACTTGTAAACTATCAACGTAAATTAAACGTCTTAAAAGAAAAGGGATTAATAATAATAGGGCAGTTACTATTTTTAATAAAACAGAACCTTAAGAATGACACTAAATGCTTTTTTAGTTAAACCCTATATAATTTATGCTTATTACTATGGTAATTTGCTTTATTTGTCCTATTAACAGTCACAAAGTAATTTTATTAATCATGGACGGATTTTAAGTAAATATTTGTCGTTTTTTGGCCGCATCTGTAATAAATGAAATTATTTTATTTAATTGAGTTTTTAAAATATGCCTAAAGCTAGTATCCACAAAAATTATTAACCATATACTTATGCTATTGCAGAAATAAGTGACAGGTTAAAGTTATATGTTTTTTCAATGAATATTGCAATTTTTTTTGAATCTTCTAAAAATTCTATACATTTCTTAAATACCATGTCCTATATCTAAATGTAATAGTTTTCGAAATATTCGCATTTTAACAAAGCAGCTACATTTAAAAATAAATATTTTAGATTTTATTTCTTAGGTGGCCGTAAATTAGGCGGTCTTTTTTTAACTGACAGTTACATATTAAGTAAATAATTATATTTAGTTAATGAAGCATTTTTTCGATAAACATGCCTTATTTAGAGAGGGAAAAACAATTAATTTTGCAAATTTTTATTAAAACACATAATAGCGTTAAATTGGCACAAAGGAAACTCTGCAGAATTAAACCCCGGGTGCACTTTCCAGACAAAAAAACATTTTATCGAACCTATAAAAAATTTTAACAAACAGCCAGTCTAGCGAGAAAGAAAAAAACAATGGAAAGAGATAAAAACAGTAATTTAAATGTACAAGTTTATTATAAAGTAAGGGATATATTTCAGATTATAATCTATTTTTAACAAATTAAGTTAACAACAAAATGTGAAAGAAAATCGATTACTTAAATAATGGGATTTCATATGTCCCAAACAAATTTTGATATGTCGTCCCAAAATTTTACCTTTTTTCCTCCCAAAATTTTTACACAGCGTTATTTAGCATTTCTGGTTGAATTGCCGCAAATTTTCTTTCTATTAGTGTTTCAATTCCTCCAGTGTTGGTTGGTCGGGTTTCCTAAAACGAATTTTTTAAAGCCAAAAAAGCCCGTTAAACCCCTCCTTTAAGGGCCTTTTTAAAATACGTTTTAAATGGAAAATTTTTAGAATTTTGCATAAACCCCCTTGAAAAACAGTTAACCCAAAACCCCCTTTCCTTCTGTTTTTGGTTTTAAAACCCAAAGATAAAATTAGCTGTGAAACAGCACCAAACGGCGTCTTTCTGGGCCTCATCTGTCCATAAAACGGGATAGCCATTCGGGTTCAATTTCCATCTGAGCCAATATTTGTAAAAAAAATCATACCTGATAGGAAAATCGGCATATTTTAATTCAAACAGCAGTTTCAGTTTATATAGATAAATTTTAGATTTTTTGTAAAATTTTCCAAACCGTTTAGTATCGAATTCACAAAACTGATTGCTAGCGGATTAGTGTTGGTTATGTTTTGATTTTCCCGAAGATCTTCTGCAACTTGAACATCGCTACTTCTTGGTCTTCCTTATCTCTGTTCTTTCAAATTTGCTAATCAAATTACTATACGCTTTCATTTGACAAGGCCCTGCTCTAAAACCCATTTTCGTACGGAATCTTCGTAATCCAGCAGTGTAACTTCTACCGCAATTGCCCTTATTTTACTCTCATTTCAAAAATATATATTGTATGTTTCTTTTTACCGTTTAATCAGGATTGCACTTTAAAATACTGCATATTTAAAAAAATCTAAATTGCCGAGAAAACAAAATTTAGCCTATTTGTTAATCGATTACTGATTTAAATATTCGTTATAATTTAATGTAGCAAAAAATGTAAATTGCGGTAAAAAATGCGGTAAATGTTGTTTTTCCGGCAATCTAGATATTTTAAATATGCAATATTTTAAAGTAAAATACTGGTTAAACGCTAGAAAGAAATATACAACATAAAGATATTTTTGAAATCAGAGTTAAGTGAGGAAGCCAAAAAAATAATAATATACAGGGTGCTCCATTTAAAAAAACTAAACCTGGTATTTTTAAACACACTTTCGATGCTCTTTTGTTTTATCTGATGACAAATTCTAACGGTTCAGTAAAAATACTTCAACTCTTGTAATTTAAAGTTTCTTCCTACTCTTTAAATAAAAGCTCTGGTGGTGCTCCAAAATATACGGAAAAACCCTGTACACTTGTGATGATGTGGGAAGATTGAGATTTTGTCACTGGTTTCTTAATAAATCTGTGAGGATCGTGGTTTTCAAAAAAAGTATTTGGTTAGATGTATGTCGAATAAAATTTTACGGTATTCTTAACCAACATAATGAAACATTGGAACTCCACAAATCCCCACAAAGTACGACCTGTTCATCAACATCGCCGATTTGAGGTAAATGTAAGTTGTTTTTTATTTCAAAATAAACTGGTATATAGCTGTTAAAAAAAAATGCAGATAGATATCTGGACATACTCCAATTAAACTTTTTCGATATCCTTGATAATGTTTTTTTAAATAAAGTAATAGATATTGACTTTCAACAAGTGGCGACCCTACCCATAACGCTCTTCGACTAAGAGAGTATTAAAATGCCCACTTTAGAAACCGTTGAATAGGAATACATGGACCTATAAGGTCGCCACTACGATTTCCGCATCTAAAACATCCAAATTTTTTTCTGTGGGTAGTGTTGCAAACGAAAATTTATAAAGAAGTCGTCTTAACTCGACAACAACTTAATCAAAGAATTCATAAGATCTTTGCAGAAATAAAGCCATCAGACATCATGAATGCCCTAAAATCCGTTCTAAAAAAGACGATGAGCTTTTGTTTCTTAGCCTAGTGCGATTTAAATAAATCTCATAGAAAACCAATATTAACCATGGGGTGTTGTATTTTTAAAAATATAATTTAATATACTATCTTTTTAGAATTAGATGAACATATTTAGAGTGTTTCATTTAAAAAATGAGGTTAGATCCGATACCTTTTTTACTTGACCCTGTATACTTATTCCAAAAACAGGACAGCAGTTTATGCAAGAATCATGTAACCAATGTAAAAAACATTTTTCTGTATCTCTTACTAAAAAAACTTATGTCATTCTAAAAAATTTTTAAAATTTTTTTCCCGTATCTTTTATGCGAGTGAAAATTTTCAAATTTTGATTTTACCAGTTTGACCTTAAAAGAGCACAGCCTATATTACTTTTTTGATAATACTAAAAATACGGAGATATCCTATGACAGTGTCAAAAATGGGACACCCTGTACATAAAACCACAAAAACTACCTACCTATTAAATGGAAACTATTCATGTACTAAACTTGATAGCTACCAACCCTTTAGTGTTTATACGTGCCACCGCCCAGAATACAAATACTATATTGTCATTGTATGTAAATTTAAAATAAATCTGAAAGGGTTAATATGACACCCTGTTTATTTAGGTATATATTTTTCGTGACTTGAGAACAAATGATGACCATGATTATTATAAGTCAAAGATTAAAGCGAGTGTGTGTCAAGAAAACTTACATATAACGGCCCATAAATATTTGGAGATTTAGAGTAGAAGGAAAACTTCTATGGGTAGCAGGTTCTATGATCTGACTACTCTGGGGATGATAGAACGAACAAACTGGGGAAGTTCGGGGCTTTTCAAGTTGGACTGGGAAACTATGCATAAAAGTGGCACTACGTGTTGCTCTGTTGGGAACTACCAGAGGAGAAGTTATACTGGCGAACTTCTCGAAACAGAAGCCTATCAAAGTGAGACAAATCTCCTACAGCCCGCCGGTGGGCAAGAAAAGAAAAAAACAGTAAGTTTACGTTGAAGTTAGACCCATATATATATATATATATATATATATTATATATATATATATATATATATATATATATATATATATATATATATATATATATATATATATATATATATATATATATATATATATATATATATATATATATATATATATATGTAAATGAGATCAAACTTTTTGATGCTCCCATCCCAAATGAATCCCTTACCCGAAGATCCGGCTGGAGGGGTATTTTGCTTTTCGGTGTGTCATTATTATTATTTTTATTTATGATAAAGAAAAAAAAAGAAAAGAAAAAAGGAAAACTGACTTACCCACCCAGAATTAGAAACGTACGATAGGACTTCACAATTGCTTTAATGGGCAAGTGCGGGAAAAGCTCCTCTGCCAGCCCTTTTATCAAAGATGTATTTAAGGACTAAGTGTGTACAGAAAGTGTAAAAAAGTATTAACTATTTTTAAATAACAAACAAACCCTATGTATTATTTAAAATAACTCATATTGATGCGACAGAGATATCTAATTAATGGGATAAAAGCGCTCATTCTTATTTTACGTTCTATCAAAAAAGTTTTCCTTGCTAAAATATTATAAGTATAATGCTCTTAATTATTAAATTTACAAGGAAATTTATAAATATTTTTAGGGTATATAACCAGATACAGGGTTATTGGTAATTGGATACATTTCTTTGGGGAGGTAATAGAATATGATTAGTAGTATTTCAGCAAAAAAATATACAAAACCCTAAAATATATATATTTTTTAATTACGTTTTAAGATACTAAAATCTACTCTGTTTAAGAAAAACTAAACATAAAAAAATCTTAAAACTTATTGCGTTTTGTATAATGCATGTGCACTCCAACCTCATGTTCTATTGAATCGAAAATATGTTAATTTGTGTTAAATAATTACCACATAATAAACACTTGTAGTATTTTAGCAAGAAAAACTTCCCAAAAAACTTAAAATAAAAGAAGCTGCTGTTACATTTTTTAAGAAAGGTAACTGTGTAACATCAATATCTGGTAATACTTTATACTGAGGTAATTTTAAGTTCTGTGCACTCTGTGCACAGGGGATCCTAGATCAGTCCCGTTTTTCATGTCTAGCGAGTAAACCATAAAAATATTTGTAATAAAAAATGGACCACAACATTATTGAGCAGCTGATCAATTAGTCAGTCATTTTGACAAGACAAAAGAAAATTTAATATACCTAATAGTACTATTTATATGTAAAAAATACGTAGAACTAAGCATACTAAATTAGAAACTACAAGGCAAAAATAAAACAGTAGCTTTTATTGCAGCATTCAAACTGCGTCTAAGCTGATAATCGAGAAGAAAACAATTTAACAATTTGTAAACATCAAGGATCATATGAAAAGGTATCCTACCTACAACTTTATTCCTGACAAGTACATGGAGGAAATTAAAGCAGTGGTATCATACTTTTAAAATTCGCTTTGGTGATTTATAAAAAAAAATGAAAAGTTGGTAGAATCCAATAATATTTGTTTAATAATTCCGTTGACCACAGTAACATTAATGAAATGGCTAAAAAAAATTGCGAATACATTAAGAATGAGCCACATGTTATTTCAAATCCAAAAGATTACTCTGCTGCGATATATTTCTAAAAGCAAACATTCTTTGTTTTAGATTTTTGGGAATTGGTATCCAACAAGAGATATCTAAATTAAAAAAAAAATTAAATGTACGGAGTGTCTAAATAAAAAAGGACGCCGGCTGTATTTCGGAAACTATTTATCGCACAGTGGTCAAGAGAAATAGCTGGAAATTATTTTGAAATTTGTTAAACTACCGCGAGGTGGCGCAACCGCAACGGTAGATTAAAAAACCTACTTTTTCTCCCAGATTAGCCAATAATATGTACACTTTTTATAGCTTTAGCAAGAACTCTATTCAATTCTGCTTCAATGCGGTTAGGGATTTTTTGTCGTATTGCCAATAATAAGAGTGGGGAAGATGATAAATAATGCAGCTTTTAAATAGCTCTATCTCCTACATTTTTTATTGAAATTGGTTATTTTTTAATGTCGTCCTTTTCGGTGCATGCTAGTTTGTAGTTCACCAACTAGAGGGCGGTGTTTGCATTGTTTAAGAAAAAGTCGGTTTTTCAAAATTTTCTTGAGAAAAATAAATAGGACACTATGATTTTTTCTTATATATTTAGAAGAGAAGAAAAATACCTATACTTTGGCAAAAACCATATTTTAATCTCTGCATTTGTTTTCAAATTATTTAAAAGTATGTTTTTCAAATGATAAATAACATAAACAATTAATTAAACCAGTCTTTCGTAACCAAGTAAAATAATTATTACTGTAGAGTAAAAGAAAAAATACTGGAACTATTTTAAAGTTAGTATTGTATCCACTAGAGAACAGAATGCACAATCTAAAATACAAAAATGCCGTGATTGGGGCATTAATTAACTGAAATTTAAATATTAGTCAAGTAGGCTTGAAAATAAAAACAAGAACAAAAGATTGGAAAACGACATGACTTATTTAAGTTAACAGTTGTCAGTTTCAATTTAATATTTCCATAAATATGGCCTTATTGGAATCTAATCTTTTATTCTTGTTTTTATTTCCAAGCCTTCTTGACTAATATTTAAATTAGAGTTAATAAATGCTCCATTCAGCATTTTCATGTTTTCTCTAGTGGATGCAATACAAACTTTAAAATATTTTGCAGTATTTTTTTACTTTACAGTAATTATTTTTTTACTGTGTCACAAAGACTGTTTTGAGTAATTGTTACTATTGTTTATCATTTAAAAAACAGGTTATTTTAAAATAACTCAAAACCGAATGCAGATATCAAAAGGCGGTTTTTACCAGAATGTAGGTAATTTTTTCGCTTCTAAACCTACAATAAAAAGTTATATCGTTATCTTCAACTTTCTCGAAAAAATCTCGACAAACCGAAACTAAATAAGCATTTCTCTACTTAGAACAAATAAAAAGTAAATACCGTTTTCGCTTGATAGACGCTCATACATTGGATTTGTTAAGGCTGGCAATTTCCTGATATCTTTTATCTAGCGAAAGATGATCAGACCTAATGCTCATACTAAGTAAATAAAAAGTAATTACTAAGAATGATTTTTAATTTTATGTTTTCCCTCTTAATAAAATAAAAAATACCACATTATTATATACTGTTTTATTTAAAATTTTAAGGTATGTATTTGGTAGATCGCACAGGATTTTGCTCTAATTAAGTTGGCCACCTCTAATAAAAAGTTTATTTCTATAATATAGAGGGTGAAATAGATAAAAAATAATCAAGAGATCGCCTAGCTATCATATTAACAATATTCATCTATATAAAATATTTTGCTTTACTGCCATAACCATAAAGGGTCTCATTCTTACTTCGTTACTTAACCACAAAGTATGATTTTACTGTTTAAATTAATAACACAGCCCTACAAAATAAAAAAAGTTGAAGGTCCGAAAGACCCGACCATGGTATATTTTTGTTTTTGGGTTGCTGAATCCGAATCCGGGGTCAGTTTGATCCGATCAGGTCAGGGTCAAGGGCCTTTCAAGATCAAATCTGCATAATTATTCGCAACCAAATTTGAAGAATCTACGCATATGTTTTTGAGGTCACTTAATAGGAATCCGTGGTGAGTTTGACCCGATCGGGTACTGGTCAAGAGATATTTTGCTAAATTATAATTTTACAGATTTGATAACGGATTCGTATTCAGCGACCTCAAAAACAAAAGTATACACCCTTTAAATTTGCTAGCGAATAATTTTACAGAATTGACCCTTAAATTCCGTTGACCCTGACCTGACGAGATACAACTGACCGCGGATTTGGCGACCTCAAAAACATAAAGATACCATGGTCCAGTCTTTCGAACCTTTAATTTTTTTGTTATTGGGCTGTGTAATTTTGCAGATTTGACCTTGAAATAACCTTGACCTTGACCTGCTGGGGTTAAAGTAACCAAGGATTCGGATTCAGCAACCTCAAAAACATATAGATAACAGGATCAAATCTTTCGAACCTTCAACTTTTTTCATTTTGTGCGGCTGTGTAATTTATGTTAAAGTTTTTAAGACATATATTTTTTTAAATACTTAATAAGTTATAATAGCAAATGTGTTTTTCTTTCTAGCTTTTTCTAATTACGAGTTACACAGTATATAAATAGGTGAGCATCTGAAACAAAATATTTTCATACATCTCTTTGTTATTTATCATTTACTTTTGTTGAATAAGTTATTTATTTTTGTGATCCATATGTTTAAATCTATTTATACGCATTATTATACTTACTACATACTGGTTTATTGGAACGCCTTGGTTTTCCGCAAACTTGTGCTTATTTCGTCTAATAAAAACAACATGAAAAATGGTACCCATTTACAGTAAGGTGAAGACGTGAATTTAATTAGTGTTTATTAACTACCTATTGATTTTCCGTTCAGTTATGTAGCAGTAAAAAATATTGAAGACATAAATGCATAAATTATTAAGTAAGAAAACAGCATTACAAGGTTTTTCTTTGCTTTTTAAATATGAGCTCGAAGTCTTAACTCTCAATTAAAATTCTGAAAGATTAAAACAGCTTTATAAATATACTTCTTAATTACTCCTTATATATTCCAAGTTATTTTGTGACATACATTTATTAAAATTGACGTGGGCGATGTGCTGTTTAATGTAGTATAAAATTTTTGGAAATTAAGAAATGTTAATGTTATATATTTACAATCTTAGTTTTTTATTTTTTAATAAATTATTTTTTTTTTAATATTATTTATTTGAAACTTTATTTTACAGATGCGTTTTACAGGGTGGCCTATTATATTCAACACGGTCTATAGCTGCAAAACCATGTGGTTTTTAAAAAAGTAAATTGGTAAACATTTACAGGTCAAAAATGATAGAAGCATAAAATTATTTAAGGCTATATAGGGTGTCCCAAAAAAGTGTGACGTATTAAAATTATACTGTTTTAAATGTTTAAATAAAATACTCTATATTTTATAGCAGCTTTAGATTCTACATAAAAAATAACCCAAATTTATACTTAGTAACAAGTATCTAATTTTATTTATTTTTGAGATATTTGTTTTTTTTTTGAAAATGCAGAGGAGCAATTAAAAAAATCCTATTTTAACAATTATGAACCCTACAAACTTTAATTTTGGTTATTTAGAATTTTAAAAAAATACCTGTTTATAAAATCAGTTGGGAAACTTCTTAAAATAAAATATGTTTTAAAAATTCTTTTTCTGTGTTAATATTTTTATAAGAACAATTTTTGTCCTACCAAATATACTTTTTACAACTTACAACAACCTTTTATAAGCAATTTGGAATGATTTAAGATAAAATTAAAATACCTATTCGTCTGGTGGGTGCCTTTTAATTGTTTATTTCAAAACTATGAAAGTATTTTTTGTAAGAATATCATGTAACAATGGTTAAGTATATTTTTTTCTAAAGTAAAATGGATCATATAAGTTCCTGTGTACTTAGGGTGTTCAGAAATTTTTTCAGCAATAAGTGAACAAATACCATCTGTCTTTTTTCACCATCAAGATTTAAAATAAGAATTTTTTATTAAATAAGAGTTCTTTTTTTATAAAAAATATTACTTAATAATGGTGATAAGGGTAAACCCATGAACATGCTAGAAGTTTGTTTTTAAATATGTAATAAAAATTAGTATTACATTGGAAATATGTGAATACTAAATACAAGGTTAATAATTTAAGAATGGAGTTTGTGTTTAGTTTCTTAACAAAGACATTATATTTTTATTTATTTCTTACAATAATAAATTTGGTTAAATTCTTTGAAACGAAAATAATAAGATATAATAAATTTTTAAAATTTAAACCTCTTTTATCGGGTAGGTTTTATAATGTAAGATAGTTTAGTATATATATATATATATATATATATATATATATATATATATATATATATATATATATATATATATATATATATATATATAATATATATATATATATTATATATATATATATATATATATTATATATAAAATATATATATAAAATATATATATATATAATATATATATATATATATATATATATATATATATATATATATATATATATATATATATATATATATATAATATATATATATATATATATATATATATATATATATAATTATTAATATTCGTATAATTTTAAAATAGAATTTTTTTTTATAATATTCATAAGAAATATTTTATTTACAAAGTTTATAAAAATTTATGTACAAATCTTAGACCATATAACTGAACATTGCAAACAAGCGAGCTAAGAAACAGACTATTAAATCAAGTTCACATGCAATCACATATATTTGACCATTACGGTAGTTCGCCCACCAATACAACAAGTGATACAGCACTCGACAACGGCTTATAAATCGTTAATATGCCACTCAGGATTTCTCTTGCAATTCGTACTTCATACCTACACAGTGTTTTTTTATGAAGTGTCTTTCAGGAGTCCTGAAACGGTCTTATATTTCGTAAACGGCAATAAGGAAAATGTAAAAATTACTACACAGTAGTTTTAGGATACGCCCGATTTCAAGAATATCTGTGCAATGTTGCCAAATATATATTTTGTAAGATAAGGTAGGCAACTTTATTTTTTTTTATGCAATGCCCTGTTTATTTTTATTAAAATGAATTTAGCACTTTGCTGCTACTAAGACCATTGTCTAAAGATATTCTAATATAAGTCCGTTTACTCAAGCGTGACACGTAAAATTTCCCTCCTGCCTGCAGCAATTCCTTGCCTATCGGCTACCCAGCGGTCTTACGGCTTAGCCGTGACTTAGTTTTTGCAAGTGCCTTCAGTCCAGACGAAGTGAATTTATATTAGCGGAATCGTTTTTGAAAGCTTTACAATATGCACCATTTAAAAAATCTATTTGGTTGAGATAGCTAAACGTGGTTTTTCTTATTGTACTGTTATTGACTGTTGCATTACACACGTGATTGTGTTATTTTATAATTTTACCACAGATAATAATATGGGATTTAAAGAAGTGCCCAATAAAAGATCCACTAATATTGCCACCAGTGCTTTGGTGGTAATGGCGAGGAAAATATCGTACAATTGGAAAATGCCTATCGCCTACTTTACCAAAAATTCCACAAATATTGATGATTGATTCAAAAGCTAAGATCGGTAGGTCTTAACGTTTTAGCAGTAACGTCCGACCAGGAGCCAAGCTTTCATAAATTAGTAAAGAGTTTCTTTAAACTTGGTGCTAAAAAACCTAATTTTATGTTGACGAATCACCCATTTTTTATTCATTTAATGTGCCAGATTAATTAAAATCATAAAGAAATAACCTTTTTAAATAAAGATTCGTAATAGAAAACGGGAGACAGGTAAACGCTTCTTAGAGATCATGTATAGTCTTGACAAAGTTAAACAAAATAGGTTAGCACCAAAAATTACGGATGAACACCTAAACCTGAATAATTTTAAAAGAATGAAAGTCAAATTAGCAGCTCAGATATTTAGCCATTCGGTTGCAGTTGCTTTGCACACCTATATAAATTTTAAAAAGCTTTCGTAAAAGGCCAAGATAACTGCTAACTTTATTGAAAAAAATAATTAATTATTCGACTTATTAAATTCTAGTAACTTAAAAACATGTCAAGCTTTATGGGTACTCTAAAACAGATTGAATTTTTTAAATAAAATGGCACACGCTTATATATGGATGAAGACAAACTATTTCATCAGTTTTACAGTTATAGAAACAATTAAAACACCGATTTTACTAACTTGTCTCTCTGGACTATCTTGAAAATTATTTCAATTAGATCAGAAATGTTTGTGAAAATGCAAGAAATCCAACAGCCATTCAATTCCGTGGAGCGTTAAAAAAAAGTTCGTGTTAAAATTCTTTGACCCTACAGATGATGGAAACACATTAGAAGAAGCTTCCGATATTTTATTAACGATATTAATGATTAAACACGAAAACATGCACTTTATTATAATTCTTTAAAATAACGATTATAAGAACTTAGAGACTGAAAGAGGGCAATGCTCTGGGTTATATTGATGGATACTTTTTGAAGAAATGTCTTTCAAAACACACTTGTGCCATTTATGCAAATTATTGTAATTCTTCTAAAAGTGATAGATCTACATTGTTTTGAGAATTAAAGGCCTATGAAGGTAAAGCAAACCCTGTTTGGAGGCCTAAAAGTACCCTCAAAAATATATTTAAATTATTTGCATTCTTTAGAAGATATTTTTGTCATAAACTTTATCGATTACTCTTTTCAAAACAATGTGAGATATACATTTAATAAACTATTTTCTCAAACAAAGTTCATTTATTCATTCCACAACCATATTTTTTATTATTGTACACGAGAGTTCGTATTTATTATACATTAAAGTTTGCAAACAGCAGAATTAAAGGCCAATCTGTAATAATTTTTTTTTGTAATTTAACCTACCGTCTTTTATTTTCTTTATTACCAAAGTCATCTATTTGTCAATAATTGTTTATTAAAAATAAATACACAATACAGACACCAATAACCTCACTTATATTATTATATATTTCTCGCCTCCCGCATAATTATATAATCAACCGGAAGTCAGACAATTCACACTGAACGTACGCGGTAATAGCACTTATTCGTCTGCTGCACCGTGGCCACCCGTGGCCGTGTGTTTTCAAGGTCAACGGCGGCATTTTTGCGACATTAAAAGAGTAAGAGGACTTGTTAGAATATCTTAAGATGGTGGTAAAACCTTCAAATTTCAGAACTTTATTTTATGCAGTTTCTGAAATATGGTAACTCTAAATTTTAATTCAATTTCCATACTGCCTCGTATCTCGTAAACGGCACATAGAAAAAAGGTAAAAATTACTCTGGTGGTTTTGGGAAGCACTTGATTTGATAAAAAAAATCTTCAATGTAGCCAAGTGTACTCTTTTTGAGATTACGTAGACAACTTTGCTTTTTCAAATACAATGCCCAGTTTATTTTTATTGACGATTGATTTAATTGACTTTTATATTTAGGGGCCCATTAAGGACAATCAAACAAATTTTTAAAGTGCCTTAAGAACCTACTCAAAATTGTTCACCAGCTCTTGGAGTATACTATAAAGTTGCAAAGCGTATTTCTAATATTGCTATTATACAGGGTTTCCCAGAATATAAGGGCAATCTCTCGCAATCTAATAGAAAACCTAAAAATATTATGACAAGTTCCCATAAACTTTTTCTCACGAGCCTTCCCTACGGAGATACAGGTACATAACGGACGCCCCTGGAAATCGTTTTTTTAATAACTTTTAAAAAACTAGGCGTAATTTAATATTTTTTTAGTATGATAGTAACTAGATGAGCCTTCTTAGAATAAACCAATCAAATCATATTTGGGTTACTTAGTTTGCCAGGGACGGACTAGCTCTGACACAATAATAGCAATTTTTTTAACACCCTGTATGATAAATACTTAACAATGTTATTTTTGAATAGCTTTAACCTTAAACTAAAAAAAAAGGTATGATTGACCGTGATAAAATTAACTGTTTACGAGAAATAAAATATCATGGTTGGTATTTATGGCACACAGGCGCCAAGGATAAAGAGGCGCTGCGTCAAAGAATATAAACCTCAATAAGAAGCGACATAAAGTTCCCAATAGCATTGGTTATATGGGAAACAAATTTCTGACGTCACGTGTAGACGAAATGACACTTAAACAGCTTGGGGGTACACTAAGAGAAATATCAACGGTAAAAATTCAGTTTTACACGGGAAAAAAAATTATATGTATAACTTTACATTGGTGTCCTGGAAAATCGTCCCTTTCAATAAGTTTTTTTGCAGTCTTTTTAGGGTTGGTTATTCTCAAAAAAGATTAGATTATTTTTGAAAAAAATTAGTTTTGGGCAAAGCGATGTTTACAGGATAAAGTTGAATTTTTCAAAAATTTATATTAGGTAATTTTTAAACAGTGTAAAATAATTATAACAATCTTTTTTCAAAATTGTAATAAACAATAAGTAAGGAATATATGTTTAAGGTCTTCATACCTATGCAGAATTAAATTTGTAATCCTTTAGTCTAACTAATTTGACTGTATAACATTTGGAAAAAATATATACAGTTTTTTGCTTCGCAATTACTTTGATGGAAATCTCATTTAAAGAAAAGAAAAAAGTTTTAAGGTATGTGATTCTATGGGTTTCTGGGGTCAAAAATTCAGTGGAGGGATGTTTTTTTGTAAAACGGTACCTATACACCATAATACTTACCTTTACTATAAATGTATATCCTTTCATTTTAACTGTAAAAAAACACTACAATGTAGTTTAATTTTTTTATTACATAAACATATAATTAACCTAGCATTTCCTATATTGGTAACAACAACAAAATTTCTTAGTAAGAATATATTAATATACAATGTACAGCATGCTTTAATATAAAGAGGGTTCCCCATTAAATTAATTAAATTTGAAAGTAGGTTTATGATTTGGAAAAAAAATCTCAGATATTTTGGAAAGAATAGAGTGGAAGAACTTGATAATCAAGGTGGCTCGAAACATCACTAAAATAAACAATTTTAGTTTTTTAAAGGCTAAATGCCAAGGCTAGAGCTTGAATGTTCAAGGTGAGATGAAAAATAGTGACTATAAATTGATTATATGTGTGATATAATTTTTAGTTTTCTTATCTTTTGACTGGTACTTTAGATCACGATTGGTATATTTCATCGTATAAAATATTTTAAGCCTAATAAATTATTTTATAATGTACATTTTTGGGAAATCATTGCATGGATGGGTAAATTCTATTCTTTCCATTTCATTTAAGAGTTTATGTGAAACTTCCTGTTTTATACAAATGTCTTTAAACTTTTTAAAAGCATGTTTCAAATCATAAACATATTTTAAATATGTTTATGCAGCACCCCCGATTTGTTTATTAAATATGATATTTAATAAACAAATCGGGAGGGTGCTGCAACGCTCTATGAATGTTTTTTGTAGTGTCGTAAGCTTTATAATACAGTGTGTATCAGCCAAATGGAATAAATTCAATAATTAATAAACGGGGCGTGTTCGAAAAAACACGAATAACACAGTAAATACTTTTTATACAGGGTGTGTCATGTAATAGTGGCCAACACTAACTTTCCTAATTTAAATGCAACGCCCTGGATATTAGTCAATTTTTGGATTCTTCAGATATATTTCATGTACAATGTTCTATACCTATTTTTAACTATTTTGGAAATATTAGGTGCTTTTAGATGTATTGTGCGTGCCACTTTCTTGAAAGTTACTTTTTGTGCATATACCTACTAGTGGCAGCCTTGGGAACAAGCGTGCGAGAGAGAAGCAAGAATAGGTGTATAACCTCTTTTCCCTCTCTCTCTCTCTCTTAATTTGTCGGCGGTGTATACACCCCTTCCGCCAATTAATCAGCACAAGGCGCGAGAGAAATGTTATATAGCTATTCTTCTTACTGTCGCGTACGCTTGTCCGCACAGCCGAGCGGCACGGCTGCCTCTAGTAGGTATATGCACAAAAAGTAACCCTCACGAAAGTGGCAAAGATGCAAAGGCAATACATGCAGTAAACCTGAAAACGCTTAATATTTACGAAACAGTTGAGGATAGGTAAAGGACATTGTACATAAAATATGTCTAGAATGCTTTGCAAAAAATTATTTAAGATCTGAATCCACGAGCCTTTTATATGCTATGTGCTACTCACACGTTAAATTCAGTTGTTAACGATGCTGTAAAGATCAATCACGAAACGGTCGGTTTTTTTAGTTTAGTCAAAGCAATATACAAGTATTTCTAAGCGTCTACCAAACGCTGGGATATCATAAACAACACTTCGCAAGTCTGAAGTTAAATCATTTATCTGATACTTGATGGTCAAGCAAGAATAATGCTTTAAAGCCATTATATAACAACTTACCAGAAATTTATGATGCGTTATGTGATATAACAAATCTAGATCAATTTGAGGTTGATTCAAAATATCAAGCTAGATGTTTAGGAGCTAAAATATCAACATTTACATTCATGCACATCTGGTATGAAGTTTTGATAAAAGTTAACTTCGGTAGTAAAATTTTGCAATTAAAAACTATGAACATGCAGATGGCTTTAAACGCTTTACAAGAATTGACTTTCGAACAGATAGAAGGTTTAATGATGTTATTCATGAAACGGCAGAAAAACTGGATGTGGAATCCAGTTCTCAACCATCCACACAATAACGGCGTCGGCACAAAACTAAGCATTTTGATTACGAACATAAAGACAACCGATTTTGGATCCAAATTTTCTACAAGGTTAATTTTTTTAAACTCTATTCTTAATCAAGCATTGATTTCAGTAAGCGAAAGATTTTCCTTATTGAAAGTGTTAAAAAGTCACAAATAAAACTATTGTTTAAAAGCTTGGAAGAAAAACTAAGGTTTAATGATCATTTAGATATAGAGGGACACTACTTGTATGAAGAAATTATATTATTAGACTTTAACCTATGTTAAAAGAATTAAATAATGATCTATGTATTACAATTCATACTTTTAAGTGATTAAACTGCCGTTTATCCAAATTTAACAATAGCTTTTCGTATTCTGCTTACTTAGCCCGTGTTGCAACCCCGAACGATCTTTTTTAAAACTAAAGCTTAAGTAAAGTTATTTAGGATCGACCATCTAGTGAAATTGATATTTTCCAGATTATAAGAAGAAATTCCAAACTGAAGGCACAAAAAAGTGGATTTTATATGAATTGGTAATTTTATGCTTATACCTTCAGCTTTTTATGTTATTAGTTATTACACGAAAGATGTCTTTTATTTAATCATTTTAAGAATACTTATTTTGTTTGTTCTCCGGTTCTGTCTGTAAGAATTTTTAATAATTTTTTGTTTTATTACAATAAATATTTTTTTATTTTTATTTAGGTTGTTTTATTTACCAAGACTTAATTTAATGACTTAAAAAAATAGCGTGTTTTTTGGGCGCTACTAAAATTTTTGCACACAGGCGCCACCACATATCGGCGCGGCACTGAACATAACTGAGGGCTGTAAATGAATAATTTAATATGCGTTAATAATACACATAAATAAACCATCAACAAATAAAGGATTAATAAAATAATCCAAACAAACATAAGATTTAAGGGATCACGACGTAAAGCAGGAATAAAGATTAAAAGTACCAGGTGTAAGTGCAAACAACTAAAAAGCTCACCTACACGGTATTATTTACTTTACATTGTAGTTCATGAATGGCATGTCTGAAGTGTATGTTAAATAAATCATACATATACACAATAATAAATGCAAATACAAGATATGTATCTTACTAAACATATCTGCAAGATTTTTTAAATAGAATGAAATATATGGTTAATAAATGATCGTAGTTATGAGATTTACGCATATGAAAATATACTTGATCATACGTGGTAGCTGAGGAATAAAGGACAAACCTTACTTTTTTCTTTTGAAAGAAATACCCTTTGTTTTGCAAGCTAAATGTTTTATCTTACATTCCAATTAAGACATTGACAAATGCTAATATGTTTTTTTTGTATCGTGTGAAAATGATCATCAAAAAATAGGAAACAACAAATGTTTTTAAGTGTATGTGTTTTAAAGCAAAAAGAGAACATATTCATAGAATATAGAATACTCCCTGTTGAATACATTGTTCGAATTATCTGAAAAAAAAATATGATTAGTTTATAATTTTATAAAAATTATAATTACATAGTACATATTTAATTACAGGAAATCAAACTTGCTTGCGTCTAGACATTTTTCTCAAAAAACACGTGATGCAGGAATTTGATATTATTTACGAAACATCCAGAATTTATCTAATATTGGTTGCTTTACTAACAAGACTGCAGAGCGGTAAAAACCAAATCTAAGGAATTCTAATATCCTTAACCCGGCCCCAGACACTATGTTTTCCCGGGAACATTCGGTACCCCAATTCGCGTAGCGTGAGGGGGCACTACTTTCGACTATGGCTTCCCCAAATTTTTTTTTTTTGGGGGAAATGGACAGCAGGGGCCCCAAAACCCCATTTTGTTAATAAAGAATAAAATAAAAAATATTGCCCCAAAAAAACTTTTTTATTGTGCTTTAGTAGACCAAAAAAAATTTTTTTTATCTCCTCTGTACATAAAACTCTGGTTTATATATTTTTTTGAAAAGGGGATTTATTAGCAAAGGGAAAAAATTTTTTTTTTTCTAAAAAAATTTGGGAATGTAAGTAAAAAAAAGGGGGCCCCGCAATTTTTAGGGGAATGGTTCGGGGGGAAAAAAGGCTGAAATGATATATTTTTTTAGCTTTTTTCACCCCGAAAAAGAATGGGCACGAAGCTCCATTAAAATATTTGGCTCCCAGGGAGCTTCAAAACTCCACAGATCGATTATTTCTTATGGGAAGTGACACCGGTGAAAATGGCTGAAATAGATTTATGTTGGAGCTTTGGTCATCCTTAGTAAAAGTCTTAATAAGCACGGACCTCCATTTTATGGATTTTTACTTCTACGAAACTCCAAAGCCCACAGATCGATCATTATTTAAAAATTCAGAAGTGCATATTTCAGTTCATAAAAAATAATATATAAGAAGTACACGTTCTTTTTTTTTTTAGGTCACTAAATTAAAACCCTAATGAAAAAAAGTAATATTAAAAAGACAGCTGTCAATAAGCGATGAAGTTAGTAGCTTGACGCCCCAAAATACGCATAATGGATTTTGGGCCCATTGAGAATTTTTCTCAAGATAAAAAAAACCCAAAATATCGATTTAAGCCATTTTCCCGGGGGGGCCACTTTCCATAAGAAATGACGATCTGTGGAGTTTGGAACCCGAGGAGCCAAATACGCACAAATTTTGTGCCCATGGAATTTTTCCAGAACGAAAAAAGCTACAACAGATATCGATTTCAGCCATTTTTAGGGGTCACCCCCATAAGAAATGATCGATCGGTGGAGCTTTGGAGCCCGGGGAGCCAAACTATGCAAATGGAGCTTCGTGCCCATTGAGTTTTTTTCTCAGGATCCCCAAAGCAAACATATATCTTTTTTCCCCCTTTTCAGGGAGCCATTTCCCCAAAAAAAAATGTGCGGGGCCTTTTTAAAAAGGGGAGATTTTAAAGACAAAATTTTAAAAAATTTTTCAAAGGAAAATAGAGCCTAAAGTGCCAAAGGGGTATAAAATACTTTCGGGGTAAAAAAAAAAAAAACTACATAGATTTAGTTGACCAATTATTTTTTTAAAAATAATTTACAAAACTTTAGATTAAAAAAAATGTTACTTTAGCTGTATTTTCATTTTTTTAATTTGGAATTTTCCCCCTGGTAACTTAGATTAAGATTGTACTAGTAAATTATAAAGGGGAAAATTTTATATTAATATTGACCCCCCAAAAAAGAATGGATTTTTTTTCAAACGAAACATGTTTTAAAACAAAAGAAGGCAATGTTTTCATTGACTTGTTTTATATTTTCCATTGTGTAAAAAAGTTATTTAGTTTTTTAATTTTAAATTGCCATTTTGGATTTTTTATTTTCTTTCTTATGGAATAGTCGTAAACCAAACCCCATTTAACCAAAAAAAATTTTTAAATTTAAACGTAAAAATCAAAACAGAAACAAAATAAGAAGCATTAGTTACGGAAGACTTTTCCTTTTTTTTTTAAAAAAAAGTAATATAATTTTTTTTAAAAATTTAAGGTAAGGTGACCTGTTTTATGATTTTAAATAAAAGTTTTTATAAAAACTCTTAAAAAAAGATATAAAATTTAAATTTTTCCCTTTTTTAGCCCAAATTGACGGCAAACAATGAGACCAGGGGAACCTGTATTTTTTGAACTGTTTAAAAATGAAAAACATTTTTTGATTTTTAATATTCCATGATACCCTTTTAGATTTAAAATTGATGTTGTATTTTAATCTTAAAAAAAAAAAAAAAAAATATATAGAATATACATACTTGCGAATAAAATATTAATTTAAAAAAAGGGGTTTTTAAGTTTAGGTTTAAGATCAAAATTAAAAGGGGCCCAATATTCAATATTTTTTGGGATTATCTTTTTTGTATGTTTTTATCTGATTAACTTTTGGACAAAATAAAAGCAATAAGGCGGTTTTGATTACCCATATTTTTATAGGGGGGATTTTAAAACCCAGACAAAAGGGTTTTAAATTTTTAAAATTTTGTCAAATGCTCATAAACATTAGAGTTTTATGAAATGGGTTATTTTACCTATTTTAGATTTTTTGACAAAGGGGAAAAATAAAAAAATTTTTTTGAGGTAAGCTTATAAAAAATAAAATGGGGAAAGAAATTGGACTGAGATAATTTTAAAGGGGCGTACCATAAGATACAGTAAGTGACTAAGAAAGATAAATACCAATTTAAATTCAATATATTTTGTTGACTTTCTGCTTACATGTTAAGCAGGTGACTGCCAAAAAGTTGGACACATTTAAATTTTTTAATTTTTAAAACTATTAAAAAACTTATTTTCGCAATAGCTCCTGATTATCCAGTAACCTAAAAAATCGATATTGACATTTGGCTATGGGGGGCCGGATGGGAAAAATTATAAAAATTAAATTAAAATATCAAAAAAGGGGGTTGTAGGCATAATTAAAAAATTTAAAAAAAGCCCAGAATTGTATTCTTAGTCGATGTGCAAATTTTAAAAACATAAAACCTGTATAATTTGCGATATTGAAATAAAATATTATTTTTTTTTAAAGGACACAAAAAATTCGAACCAGATATGTAAAGTATTTTTTCCGGGGTATTTTTTTGGGGCTAAAAAACCCGAAGTGAATTTACTTATCACCCGAGATTTTGCTCCAGCAACCCCAAAGCCCCCCCTTAATGGAAAACTTTATTCATTAGAATAGTTGTAAAAATAGCGGAAAAGTTGTTTGGGTACTAAAAAAGTTTTATATTTATTTTTAATTATGCAAAAGGATAAAATTTTAGCCCCTTTGATGGGGGGTGAGCGGTGGTTCTGGGGTTGTAGGGTTAAATTTTAAGGGGTTATGGGTAAATTAACTTCTATTCGTTTTTAGCAAAAAAACGTATTGTCAGATATTTATTA
>JAHBCN010002480.1:0-12500 GCA_019359885.1 Listronotus oregonensis
CTGGTCCCTAGTGGTTGATCGGCTTCTGGCGGACTGTCGCAAAAGGTTAGCAAGGACGAACCCTGTAATCACCACCAGGGCAGGCATGAGGGGAATTATCCTCGATGCGGGCCTAAACTTGGTTGAGAACTGGTGCTCAACGGAAGGGCTTTTCAATCAAAAAAAAATTAAAATACCGTTTAAAAAAAAGGGGGAAAACAAGGTTTATGCCCCTTTTTTAAACGGCATTACGATCAAACTTTCAAAAAATAAAATATCGGGGAATTGTCCGCCCGAAACTCAATTGGAACTGCAAAAAAAAAGGACTATCGAAAAGCATCAACGGCACTATGGGGGGCCGCGACTATGTGGTAAAAATGGGGTCAAAACCCAAAATATCTACTGGTCATACATTACAGTTGAATACCTATAGTTACTTATGCCTCACTGGTTGGGGAAAAAACAGAAAAAACTACACAAGGAAAGTTTCTGAAACTGCAGAGACTTGCCTGTCTGGGAGTTACGGAGCAATAAAATCTTCCCCCGGCAGCTCGGGAAAAATGTTGAACCCCCTTTCCCCCTACCTGATAAAAAGGGGGGAGGCATCGGTCCTCCAGGTAACCAGAAAAAGTATGTCGGAGACCTGCTGGTCCCTTTTTTGAAAAAAAAAAACCCCCCCCCGGACATGATCCTATAGTGCGGGATTCCGCGCTTTTTTAAGTGGTTTTCAAGACCCCCAAACTAGAGTTGAATGAACCAAAGCATAAAAAAGGCTCACTTGTCTGGTACATAGGGATCTGAGGGAAAAAGGGGTTGGAGCGGTTCTTTGGACCTGATCAGACTATCAAAGTCCCGGAAGGCCCCTCCATTTAAGCTGAAACCCATAATTTTTTTGCCTTTAAGGGGCCAAAAAAAGGCCTTCAGGCGCAACCATTATTTTTATCGGACAGCGGCTGTTTTTAAAAGGATTACCATCTCTTTTTTCAAAGCGGGCCCGGGGAAACCCGGCAATCACTAAACCAACTGGCCAAACCCGGGTTACTCTGGGGGGGTCCCGGACATGAAGGAGTGGGGGGAAGAAATTCCGATCAACCCCCAAGGAAGGGCACAGAGACCTTTTAGGCCGAGCCTTTCTGTGGCCCACTAGAGCCCCTCTACAGGAACTCAGGACATAAAAAAATAAAAAAGAAATTCGGGAAAAACCATCCCAGGACAAAGGCAGGAAAAAAGATTTTTTTCCCTTACCTAAGTACAAAAAGGGCTACTGGAACTTCAAAAAAAGAACTTAAACTTTACCACCCCAACGGACATGGCCCTTGGGGGTATCACCTCAAAAAAATGGGAAAACTGAGGATGAAAATGTCGGTTTTGTCACAAAACGAAACTCGGAACACATTTCGTGAATCAAGGAAAACCCCAAACCAAAACCTCGAAGGGGTATATCCCTCCGAAAATTTTTCAGTTGCACCCTTATCCTGAACTTTGCTAAAGGTATAAAAGGGCACTAAAAAGAAGGGATTCACAAAAGCTTTTAGGTCGAAGTAAGGAGGGCTACACTAGAGCCGAGCGACCCCCCTTTTTAATACAATACAAAGGGTTCAAAAAAAAATAAAAATCTATACCAAATTCCCCGGGGGCCCTTTTTCCAAATACCGGTGTAAAATTTTTATCTAATTTTTTATTTTTTTAAAAAAAATCTTTATAATGTAAATTTGAAGTAAAAATTGATATCCGGGGTTTTTTTGGGGAACCATTCGAACCTAATCTTAGTACGACTCTTACTTGTGGGGGTGCCACCACCGTCTTTTTTCTATTTTGAAAATCACAAGGAGGCCCTTTTATAATTTTGAAATTAAATAATTGTTTTTATTTTTTCGTTAAAAAAATTTTTTTAAAAAAAAATATGGCAACCGTTTTCAGATATTTGGATTAAAAAATTGACGCATTATTTTATTATAAAAAAAAAAAAAAAAAAAATTTTAAAATAAAAAAATATTTTAATTTTTAATAAAATTATTTTTTTAATTATTTTCAAAAAAAAGCTGGTTTTTTAATTTTTTTAAAAAAAAAAAAAATTAAATAAAAAATTTTAAAAACCCTGTATTTCGGGGAAATAAGGGCCGGGGACCCACATTTGTATAGACTTTTATGTTTATTTTTACCCGACTACACCTTATTACATTTAGAATACCCTTTATTGGAAAATTTTAAAAATCAAAAAATTTATAAGGTCACAAAAAAGCTCGAAAAAGCAATTTACCTTTGTCCCATGCATATGGGGTTTCCAGTCCAAAATAATCTGCTTCTAATAAATGTAGCACAAACTTGCTCAAATAGAACGGCACCCATGGCTTTAGCCTGGAACAAAAACAAAAATATTATATTAAATTAACATTTTGTGAATAACAGCTAAAACATGTAATTCAAGACTTCAAAGGGCAATGAACTCACCAAAAAACATGTAAAAAAGGGCCAATTCCACCAAAACCGGGCCCCTGAATGAATCTAAAATTAGACCAAGTTCTGTCCACAATTTTGGCTTTATAAAAAACAAAAAATCAAAATCAAGGCCAATTAAGAAGATATTTATCCTTTAAAAATAAAATATATTGAAGAAGTTCAGGGAGAATATTCTACATAATAAAATGTAACGACAAAACCAGAACCAGAACCAAAACCACCTAGCAAACGGTCTACATGTTAAAAATTAAGTACCACAAAAATAGTGATGAGCAAAGCAAGACCAAGACCAAGACCGGGCTAGTCTTGGTCTTGGTCTTGCAAGTCTGGTCTTGGTCTTGCAAGCCCAAAGAAGGTCTTGGTCTTGCACCACCCGGTCTTGGTCTTGCTGCAATAGTCTTGCTGGTCTTGTTTTTTTTGTTAGTGATAATTTAAACTAAGCAATCTTAAATAAAATAAAATATTTTTTTTTTTTAAAAAATTTTTTAAAATATACCAATTTTAACCTTACATGTACATTTAAATTATTTGATTAAAAAGGATATTTTAAATGTAGGGGTTTATTTATTTATAGCCTTCATTTTATGACGGGAAAATTTTTTAAAAATTTTTTCTTTGAAGGAGCATATAAAATTACAATACTGGTACTCTGAGGGCAAAAAAAAACTTTTAATTTCAACCAGATGTGAAATTTCCATGAAAATGATTCTAATATGAAAATTTTTGGGGTTTTTTAAATTAAAAAAAAAAGGGATTTAGAAAGTTTTTTCAGTTCAAATAAACTTTCTATGTTCAAATTAGTCAAACTTTTGCCGTACAAAGTTTGTACAAATACCAATAAACATTCTGCATATACAAGGTGGCTCGATAGTGCGACAAAGATCGTTTTTCCGAAACCGTTTATAATGGTTAAAAACTGAATATACAAAAATTATAGAAAAAGGGCGTAAAATGTAAAATTATTTTCTATTTCAGAATTTTAAAAAAATCCATACCACTCAAGAAAATTTCCCTTTTTTTTTAGCTCTTAAAAAAAAATAAATGGAAAGCGCCAGCGATTTTGGGGGGAAGTTTTGAATGGATGAATGTTTTTTTTCAAAAATTTTATACAAAGATTTTCTAACAAGTTTATTAACAATGATAGTATAATCTTAAATCTTAAAGTAGGTTATGTATTGAAAAAAAAAAATACGTTCCCTTTTTGTGCAATTTAAAAACCCAAAAATCGCAAAAAAAAAATTATAGCAAAAAAATTTTGTAAAAAAAATAAGACATCTAAATGTGAAAACCGTATTTTAATACCTGCGGGGGTTTTTTTAAAATTAGAATTTTTTAAATTTTTTTAAAAACCCCCTTTCCCCCCTTTAGCGACGGACCATGTCATTCAAAAATCATTGGTCTCATCCCCCGCTAAATTTTTTTGACCCCAAAGGGGGGAAAAAGGGTTTTTTTATTTTTTTTGAATTGTTTATACAGACATACACACGCACATACACACCCCGACGGACAAACATATTTTTTATTTTTTTTTTTTAGACTTTTTTTGACCCAAACAACATTTTTTTGATGATATCCGAAAAACTTAATTTTATCCTGAAACTAATACCTTTTCCCCTACTTTGGTGTATGGAGAGGTAGATCCCCCATTTTTTAATATACATATTTAGATATACCTGAGACAACAAACCCCAAAGCCCCAATTTTTCAATAGAAGCTCTGTGAAAATTTGGATACCACAAGTTTTTTCCCAAACTTCTGTTTACCTACACCAGCCGATTTATTAGTAGGGGGGCATAAAGCACAATATTTACAGAAAAACGCCATCTTCAGTGTCAGAATATGCTAGCCACTTATACTTTCCCAGCCACTGAAATTGAAATTTTAAATTTCTGTCTCCACTACTGGGAAAGTTAAAATTTATATGGGAACCCACACAGTATTTAAAAAATTTATTTTTTCTTCTGGAATAGACAAATACCGTTTTTTTTGGACAGCAATATCTTTTTTTTATAAAATTGGGGTGGGTAACTTTTTTTTACCTGCCATACTATTTTTCTATTTTAGGGTAGTTGTGGGGTTGGCCAACTACCTAAAATGGAAAAAAGATTTAAAGTTTTTGAACATTGTACAGGAAAAATTTTATTCAATCGATATCTATATGGAAACCGCATTTCAATAGCATGAACCATTTACAAGTTTTTAAAAAAAAAATAAATAACATACTTTTTGAGTATTTAACCACTCACTTTAACCTTTTACTACTCTCCCAGTTTCTACCGAGGGGAAAAAAAAAAAACATTTGACCCAAGTTGGACTAAAATTCATACAGACAGACAGTTTCTTATACTTAATCAAAACCTCAATTACGTCATCTTGTCAAACCATTCAAGCACTTTGTTTCATGCATAACGATTATATTCTGAATTTGATGCCTGTCTTGCTCTTCATGTCTTTTTTTGTTCAGTTAGCAGTGAGCTTTTATGATCGCTTTACCATTTTCTTCAAAAAAATTTGCCAACTAAATCTGCATTAAAAAAAAATTTTTAAACGCATACCGGAGATTGCGCGAAAAGGGGGACGATTTGAATGATTCGTAACTCCATACGGAACTAAAACTTTCAAGGTATAGACAGTGCGTAATACACGCACCATGCCATGATTGCCATGGCTATGTATTAAGTATGATAGGGCAGTTTTAGAACATTTATGTAGGATTATTTTTTTTGTTTGCCTCATAGGGGGGGTTTTAACCCCTAAACCCCCTCCAGCGCTACGCGCCTGCCTAAAAAAGAAAAATTATAGCAAAAAATTCATTTAAAAAAAGCGCTTCCCTGTATATTATGCTGGAAATTCTTGAACTGTTTATAGGTACAATGTCGACGTAGATGGTTTTTTTTATTTCATTTTCCCGGGGTTTTTTTAAAAAAGACGTCACTATTATACTTTTGGCATTGTTTTGACTTTTCCGTCTAAACCGGAAGTGAAATTTAAAATCCATTTATATAAAAATTTCCTATATAAGATGACAAATATATTTTTTATAAACCATCACTTTTACATTTTTTATCTTAGTTTAAAGGGCAATCTAATGATGCTACTTCTTACAGTGTGGACAAAAAAAATGTTTTCCTGGATTTTGGAAATATTTGATCCAGTAAGTGGCTTCACTAGATCCCAAATTTAAAAAAAAAAATTAGGAATAGGTAAGTAATTTTCACTTCTAAAACTTTTGTACTCTTGTTTTTTTTCTGTCGTAAACGGTTATTATTTTTGAAACATGTTACTGAATCGTTTCTAGAAATTTTTTTAAAAAACGAAGTGATCGATTTAATTATTATTTTATTAAAAAAACCTGTTACTCATAAAATAATCGCCTTTGTAGGCAGGTTTCGACACATTTTTTGTCATGTCTGTATAAAATACCTCTGTATATTAAAATATTATAATTAAAAAAAAAGTGACAAAAGTGCAAGAGTCTTGCAGGTCGGTCTTGGTCTTGCGTAGTCTTGCACCCCTCGGTCTTGGTCTTGGTCTTGCATACCCCGGTCTTGGTCTTGGTCTTGCAAGCGAGAAGGCGTGGTCTTGGTCTCGGTCTTGGTCTTGCTGCAAGACCAAGACCAAGAAGTCTCGCTCATCACTACACAAAAACTAGACGTCACAATTTTTTTTAAAGTCCTTAGTTAACATTCAGGAATAAAAGAACGGAAAAGCGGATGAGTGGGAGGCAGAAATTATCCACACCATACTTTGGACCAGAACCTGTCCTTGAAGTGACCAAAACCACAGCGTGAGGGCAAACTAGGGAATGGATCCGAAACAAATACGAGGAATACTGAAGAAGCATAAGTAGAATAAGACTTCAAGGCTTCATGAGGGGTCCATCCAAAAGAACGAAGGAAGAACTACTCAGACAAAGTGGGAAAAAACTTAGGGCTGCTAATAGGGCACGATAAACTAAGAGGACACCTACACAAAATAGGCTCATACAATGGGGACCCAGAATGTGCGACGAGGTGGAAGAAACACCCTACCATATCCTTTGGGAATGTGAAGCATTGATTCACAAAACACAGACATTATTTGAGCAACCAAAAATGAGCCACAGGAATATATCAACCAAACAGGCTCGGGGTTATACAGACTTGTAGAAGGAACAAGACTAATGGGAGGATTGGTCTCCAGAAGTAAATTAAGTCAGCTCCCAGGAGAGAAGGAAAAAAATACAAAAAAGTCCCTAGGTTCAATAAAAGTACTAAGTTACTCAATAAGTCCCCGGTCTATTGACATATCCATATGATTGCTGGATAATACGAGTACTAACCTGACAGTTAGTTCTCAAGTTACAGTGGTTTTAGTGAAAAAACTTTTGTTATTTTCAAAACAATGGATATAAAACAAATTTGTGTGTTGATTAAACATTGTTTTTTTATGGAAAAAAATACCTTTAAAGCCAAATAGTGGCTTGAAAAGTGTTATGGAGACCTTTCACCAGGGAAATTAACTATTATTGACTGGTATGCTAAATTTAAACAAGGTCGTAATGACACCGACGATGTTGAACGCTCTGGTCGCACAAAATCGCAATGTTCCTTAAAACATAAAAAAATTCCGGTTTTGGCCGGATTTCTTGCATCGGTATTTGACAATGGATAAAACATGGATCCACTACTACATACCTTAATCAAAAAGATCGTCAGCTGAGTGGTCAGCAGCCGATAGAAGTCGTCCAAAGCGACCAAAAACTCAAAAGTTAGCGGCAAGGTTATGGCATCCGTATTTCAAGACACGCGACTATCTTAAGAAAGGTAAAACTATCAATAGAAAATATTACATGGCATTACTGGATCGGCTGAGCGAAAAAATCATGAAAAAACAGCCCACTTGCAAAAGAAAAAAGTGCTGTTCAGCCAAGACAATCACCGTATCACAAGTCTATGAAAACTATGACCAAATTGAATGAATTACGCTTTAAATTGCTTTTCCATGCACCGTATTCTCCAAATCTGGCCCAAGCGAATATTGGCTGTTTGCAGACCTCAAAAAGATGCTCCAGGGAAAGAAAATTAGCTCAAATGAAAAAGTGATTGCCAAAACTGAGACCTATTTTAAGAGCCAAGACAAAATGTTTTACAAACAATGTATCGAAAAGTTAGAAGAGCGTTGGCATCAATGTATCACACTTCAAGGAGAGCATGTTGATAAATAAATAAAGTCGAATTTCTAAAAAAAAATTCTTGGCTAGACCGGGGACTTATTGAGTACAGTGTTAACACAAAACATTGGGGGAAACAAAGATAAAAAAAAGGAAAATATTGTTCTTTTTAGTCTAGGGATCGACCAATATAAGCATGGCCGATATCAGCCAAATGTTTTTATTATAGATATTATGCTGCGAAAAATTGCTAAAATTGATTGATTTTGAAGAAATTTTGGAAAAACAATACAAATATAGCGTTAGCATTCAACACTGCTTAGAAGAACACTGGACAAACTCCATGTTCGGTGAACCCCAGAATTTGGCATCGCTCGGCGGCCATACGACGCGTGACCTTAGGTCCACTCGATCAATACAATTAGTCATATGCTCATTAAAAAGTCAACGTTTAATCATATATTTATTGGCAAGTCACTCCCCTTTGGCTTATGATAGACTAAAGAATACTCAAAGGACTCTTAAATGGCAAAAAAATGTAATTCAGGATGTACCTTCAAGATGGTACTCAAGGTTTTATATGTTGAAACGCATGGTAGAACAAAAAAACGCTTTAAATATATTTATAATGGATGATCCAGTTTTAAAAGATATGACTCTAGCATATCACCAGTGGGAAGTAGCAAAAAACTTACTAATAGATATTTTAAAACCCTTTAAAGAGATTACCAAGGTTTTAGTAAGAACATTGCTTCTATATCAGGAATAATATAGTCCGATTTAAAGTTGAAAATGCCAACAGCGTCATCAGCTTGCGTTGTTCTCTCTCACTTTAAAATTATTCCCGTTCTCGTCGCTCTGTTCCAAATTAACAACGTCTGGGTGGAGCGTAGAGAAAGGCTTAATCGCGGACTCTTTTGGTATGACGTTCCTGGCCTTTTTTTCTTTAAATGGGACTCTACCATTACCACAGACTACTAAAAATGAGCTTAAAAAATGTTTAAATTAAAGGTGCAAAGACTACTTCACGATAGAAATATTCTTTTGGCCACTTTATTAGCCCCAAGGTTTAAAACATTTTTTTTACAATGCTTTATCGCAAAAAACCTATACAGATTTTAAAAAATGAAATATTAATACAATACCGCAGTACAGTAAACCTGGTAGAGAAATAATATCTCCGATGTGAGTGACGATGATGATGTTCCTCCTCCTCCAACAAAAACTGCTAAGTAATTAGAAGAAGTAAACCAATACAATGCTCCCGACTCGATCCCTCATAGTTTGTTTTGGAGGCAAGTAAATCGCCATTAGATAGGGAAGCCAATGATTTAATTAATAAAATTGAAGGGAACGTAAAATGTACCCCGAGTTAGCCAAAATATCAAAAAGTGAAGACTTGGTTGGCAAATAAATTTTTTTATTTATTTTTATATAAATGTGCAATAATTTATTTAGCACACCCACCAAGTAATGTGGCTGGTGAACAGCTATTCTCTTCAGTTGGGAACATATACGAAAGCGCAAGAAATTGTGTAAGCCCAAAAAGGGCAGATAGGCAAATGAGGCATTGTGACATTTAGAATTGCACAATACGTCATATCTTTTACATTTACAACTAACCACAACTAACCAAAACTAACCACAACCAACCACAACTAACCGCATCAAGTATAAACCTATTTAAATGTGTTACAAGTACCGTCGACATTTGACCAAGTCTGCCAGCCTGAAGGCTTTAGTCAATAAAAGCAAACCAGTTATTCCGTGAAGAGACTGCATATCGACCTTTGACTATGACATATATACTATAAAAAGCTTTTTCAATTTTAATTTTTTTTGTATTTTTAAAATAACCTATTATTGATATTTTAATTAGGCCGATACCGACATCGGCCCAGAAGGCCATTATGGCCGATATACCGATACCGTTATCGGTATCGGTCGATCCCTACTCTTTACTGTAAACTACTGTCTTTCCTAAATCATTATCACAATAAATATAATTAACTTTATTAGTCATTTAAACTGCATCCATATGCGCTCTTAATTCTTAACCCGCAACCGGTAATAAGCCATTAATGAAAATACCAATAAAAAGAAAAACTACCAATTATCAGCTTAATGACACTATTTAGAACAAATTCCTTCACTAAACAGTTTCCAAATGAGACCAGTTCATCGACGTAGTTAACCTAATTTAACCGACGGGCGGTAGTTAACCAACAGTCAGTTAAAATTACGAGAAGAAAATTAATTTATTGACTAATAAATCAAAATGTCTGTGTACAAAGATAAACTGGAAAATGAGTTAATTAAATGGCGCAATTAGTTGTTAACTTATGTGATGTTTAGTATTGTATTTCGTCATATGTTTAAATATAAAGAGATGGTTCAGTTCAGTAAGTTTTGTACAGTAAAAAACATTTTTAAAAACAAACTTTTATTTACATATAGAAAAAAAGAAAATAATCTTTAAATTATCTTCAAAATGCAGAGAATGACTTGAAATTCTGCAAGTAGGTAGCGAATAGCCCAAGGATCAAAATCATATCATGCCAAAGGGCGCCTTTACCTTGGGGGTGGTTGCCAAACCATCTTGGGGTGGATTTTTTTATATTTGGACAACAGGAATCGATAGATAAATTATTTTTAAGTAAAAAATGTTCTATGCATTTTTATTGTAAAATGCATACTTTTTGATTTATTCGCGATTGAAACTCGGAGTTTTTCGTCGATAAAATCCACGTTTTTAATCGTTTTTTTGGAAATAACTCAATAAGTATGCATTTTATCAAAAAAACTGTCAATAACAAAATTGTAGACTAATACAAAACCAAGTTGCGGTTTGTCAAAGGTTAGCTGTTATTCATAAACACACAATTTCAGAGTTTTAAAGGCAAATAACACAAAATCTACGTATTTTTCAAGGAAAATAAATAATAACTTTTTTGAAGCATTTGAAAACACGTTTGTTTTAAATAAGGTTAGACCAAAATTTTTTAAGTGCAAAAATCTTCGAAAACATCAACTCCCACCCTAAATAAAATGAGTCGTGGCCCTTTTTTAATTCTCTTTCTATGCATTAAAAATACATTTTAAAATTTTAACCGATTTAAATTGATTAATTAAAAAAATGAAGCTGCAAGTGAAAGTCAAATTTCAGATTTTTATAAAAATGACCTTTTCTTCAAAATAACTCAAAAACTAAGGAAGATAAGTAAAAATTATAGGAGTATCAAATTGTAGTTTTTAAAACTAAAAACATTTTGCCTTCTTAAAATTTACTGTATGATGAAAATTAAGTGGGATATAAACGTTTAAAACGAGCGTTAGACAAGCAACTACCTTGTTTCAGCCCTTTAGACTCGCCCCTTTAAATAAATAAGGATTTTAAACAGTTTTAATTTATAGTACCTTGTAGCTTTTAAAAAATCAACAAAATGTTTTCTTAAAGAATTTTTTATCACAAAAACTGAAGAAGTTATGCTTAAAAAACAATTTTTTCGATCATTTAAAAAGCGATTCGATGCATTTAAAAAAAATCGCGGTTTTGTACTATTTTTGGCATTATTATATTGTAAGGGGTGTATTTTTGAGGATTTAAAAATTACAAAATTAAATTAGTAACACTTTTGAGCTGTCAGATTTTTTAATTACCTACAACTCTGTGACAATATGTTAATTTTTTTCTAGAGTAAACAATTTTTTTTTAATAGATCATAATAAGGGTTGATTTTCAAGGGTTGAAATATAATAAATAATGTTTTAAAGAATTAAATGCCTATTTTTTAATTTATATGGGCCTAATTTTATGTGACTTAAGCTTTAATATGGAAGTTTTGAAAGTTTTTGCAATAAGGGGTAGTTTTCACCCCTAAAATTAAAAAGCGATCTTCAGCATAAGGGAGATTTTGAAGAGGAGGAAGAAACACTTAATTAAATTAATTTTTAAAAATTATTTTATTTTTTTTACTTAATTAGAAGTTTTCTAAAAGGCTGAATTTTCCCCAAAAATTAAATAAAGAAAATACTTTTTTTACCCAATTTAAAAATTTTCCAATTAGTTAAATATAAAAGAAATAAAAATATATACATTTTCCATTATCATAATAACTTGTTTGTCAAGTGTGTTTTAAAATAAACTTAAACGTTGCTTCATTCCTTAATTACTATCAGCATTAAAAATATGCGTGACCTATGAATTTTTAATATTTTTGTACAATTACCAAGTAAGAGACAATCATACACACCTTATGGTTGTTGTTATGCATAAGCAAATGTTTAGGCTAATAAAAGTTCAACAATACTGTTTTTAATGATTGGCCAACAGTCGCTTTGTTTAACCTAAGACCTTATTTTTCGTGGGCTAGACTACTTTAATTTGAATTT
This sequence comes from Listronotus oregonensis, assembly GCA_019359885.1. Lineage (NCBI taxonomy): Eukaryota > Metazoa > Arthropoda > Insecta > Coleoptera > Curculionidae > Listronotus > Listronotus oregonensis. The sequence goes on from JAHBCN010002480.1 coordinate 11,984, forward strand.
ATAAATAAACATTGGTAGTTCTGTGAAAAAATATAAAAAATATACGCGGATTATGGTATAAAGAGTGGGTTTTAAATATTTTAAAACGGATTTGGACACATTGGTTTTCTACTTTATTTATTGTGGTAACCTCCATGCTCTTTAAGAGTACCAAGTTGAAGCCGACCCAGGGCCGGATTTAGGGGAGGGCAACCGGGGCTACAGCCCCGGGGCCTCCACAAAAGAGGGGCCCACACAATAGAGACTTCGGAAAAAAAATCAAATTCAGACTAGTAAACACTAGTAAACAACTTTTCCTTTCATATTTTACCTTTTACCTACAGTATTCTTTGTAAAAACATTGATTACTTAAATAATAACAAAGGTCAACGACTAATATTATGTTTGTTTCTATTCCAATCAGGCAAATAAAAATAAAAATCAAAATTTTCAAATGGCCCGATAAGCTAAATGCAATTTCCCACATCTTGAAAATCTCCCCTAGCTTAATGGCTCACTAAATTGATCTTTTCCCAAA
>JAHBCN010002480.1:17500-90868 GCA_019359885.1 Listronotus oregonensis
ACTGATTGGGCACTTATATATTAAACAAATACACTAAAATTTACAAAAGTTTATTGCTTATTTTTATTAAAAACACCTCAAATAAATCCAGTTTTTTATATCTTGACAACTTAATTATAAATCAGGCAACCAGTTATACATCATATATCTTCTTAAAGGTACAGAAAAGTGGATTCATTTAAGATAATTTTTACTTAAAATAGACAATAAATTATTGTAAATTTCTGTGTATTTGTTTAATATATAAGTGCCTAATTAGTGTATGTTCCCAGTTGTTGGTAATCAGTTTTAAGAGGGGAGAATTTTGGGGTTAGTTTACTTAGAGGCCTTATAACTCAAAAACCAGAGGTTGCCGGAGAAAACTAATTTTAGATTCGTGATCAGCGCCCCAAAAAACCCCCGTATGCAAAAATTCATGAAAATCGGCGTGGTGTCCGTAAAGTAAAATTTTACCTTAAATATTTATTTAACGTACTTAGTAACCATGCAAGTGTGCGTTGGTGAGACACCCCATGGCTGCTGTTGGGGTTGTTTTAATTGCTCCTGTTATAGCTAAAGTGTGTTCAACAATATAGTGCCTATTTATATTATTTTACCTTTTATTTTACCTGCTCCTTTGGGCCAAAATACTTACCCAAATACAAGAACCGATCCTGTATGCAAATTTTGACCATAAACAAAAACCGTGACAGACGATCGCAATAAAAGTTTTATTACCATTAGTCCCCTTTATTATAGGCACTATTGTTGAACACACTTAAGCAAGTTCTCTGTACCTTGGCCCGTTCTGTAACAGCAGTTCTTTGTCGCATTTTTGTCCACCATACCAGTGATGCGTAATTATGTTAACCATGTTTGGTTTAAGGCCTCATGTTTTCCCATGAGCGCGTCTGATTAACATAAAAGTCATCTCCGCTTTCTTTCTTATTTTCTGAAGATGTTGGTTCCAGGTAAGTTTAGAGTCAAGGATGACACTCAAATATTTTACCTCTCCCACAATCTTGATTGTTTCACCTCTTAGATTCAGGGGTCCTAAGCCCTCTAAATTTCTTCTTTTGGTAAAGGCCACTATGGCTGATTTGGAAGGGCTTATGTTTAGTAAATTTAAATATTTATATCAAAACTGTGCAGTGTTGCCAAATCGAGGTCTTTTCTAAAAGGTCCCCGCATTTTCACGCCTGAAATATAATTGAGGAAAATAAAAAGCCGCTTTAACTAACCAGAACTAATCATGACCGACCTTTTAGGCAAATTCAAAATCCCTCAGTTCTGGTCTGTCATGGTTAGTTCTGTTAGTTAGTTAAAGAGACTTTTTATTTTCCCCAATTATATTTCAGACGTGAAAACTTGCTGACACAAATTTGCATGTAACAAAAAAATTAAAAAATATCGGTGGATCATTAGAAACTATTTTGTTGCTTGTACAGTAATAGCAATTGACTGCTTGCCTGCACAGCAACAAAATCACAGCCGTTGATAACGCGGTGAAAAATGAAGTTCAAGGTAGCATGATTAAAAAAAAATCTAATATTTTGATATTGCTAATTTATAGCAACAAAATTGCACCGAAATCGTTTGATAAAGTCGATAGGTAATTAACGATTTATCAAAAATTCTTGCCATCTTTATATCAATATAGCAGTAAGCAGTAGTTGTGTCTCCGGTAGCGTAGTGGTCAGAGTTTCGGACCGCGGGCCCGTCGATCCGGGTTCGATTCCCAGTGCCGGAGAGACACTTTTAGGTAGTAGTTATTTAAAAATAACGTCCGTGGTGGCACTACCGCGTTGTCTAAAAGGTGCTGTGAAATGCAATATTTGCATGTTTCAGTGCTTGGACAACGTTGACGGAACAACTGGGAAGAAATGGGTTAAACACCGGAAAACCCGGCACTCACGGTACTTTGGTACTTAGGTCTATATATGTATATATAATCCGTAGGATATAATATACATATATAATAATCCTTCGTGATCTGTCATAAAGATTAAAAAAAAAAATCAAAATCGGCTTGAGTAACAAAATCCTCCCTTTAGCAACAAATTAGCTACAAATTTGCTAATTTACCCCCGCTAGCCTGATAGATCCCGAAAAGTGTGGGGGACAAAGCAAGCGAGGAACAATGTTACTAATATTCAATCAATAATTTTATTGTTTTAAGCCACAAAAAAATAAATAAAAAAATAATTTTAATAAGCAGATCTTATCCATTCAACAACACAGTAACAAATCACTTTTCACATTAATAATAATTATTAATTGCACGCTGCAGAAGGCATGAGAAACGCACACTTGCATGGTTACTAAGTACGTTAAATAAATTTTTATCTCTGTGCGTGAAAATATTTCTTAATTACACACAATTATATTTGTACGCTGTGTGCGTAATAGAAAGGAAAATAAAAGTTACTTAATATATTATTTTTACTTGACGCCTACGAAAAACAACATATTGGAAAAAAACGCTTTTAAGAACGAACCAATAAATAAGATGTCCCATTAGGAAAATATTAATTTCATGTAGTGATGAGCGAGACCGGTCTTGGTCTTGCGGTCTTGGTCTTGGTCTTGCAGCAAGACCAAGACCGAGACCAAGACCAAGACCGGGGTATGCAAAACCAAGACAAAGACCAAGACCGGGGAGTGCAAGACTACGCAAGACCAAGACCGACCTGCAAGACTCTTGCACTTCTGCAACTTTTTTTTAAATATTAAAATATTTAATGTTTATATTCCATATACAGAAGTATTGTATACAGAAATGACAAAAAATGTGGCGAGAAATGCCCAAAAAGGCGATTATTTATTGAGTAACAGGTTTCTCTAAAAAAATAATAATTAAATGGATTACTTTGTTATTTTATACAGGTTTTTAACAACGATTATGAGTAAATTCAGAAAAATGTTTCAAAAAAAATAAAAAAATTAAATATATAATAAATACAGTTTTTTTACAACGATTATGAGTAAATTCAAAAACATGTTTCAAAAATAATAGGATTGTGACTCAATTTCAAGTTATAGAAACTGAAAATGATTTTTATATTCCTAATGTTTTTTTTAAAAATAGCTATCTAGTGATGCCACTTACAGGGTGGATCAAAAATTTTTAAAATCCAGAAAAACATTATTTTTGTTCCACGCTGTAAGAAGTGGCACCATTAGATTGCTTCTTTAAACTAAGATATAAAAATAAAAGAAAGGAATTAATAGTAAATATATTTTTCATGTTATATAGGATTAATGTTTATACAAATGGATTTTAAATATCACTTTCGGTTTTGACGTAAAAGGCAAACAATGCTAAAAGAATAATAATGACGTCATTTTTATCAAAACCGAAAATTATATTTAATAACCATCTACGCTGACATTGTTTCAATATGACAGTTTAAAAATTTTACAGCATAATATAGTGATTTTATTAAATGGATTTTTTGTCATAAATTTTATATTTTAGGTTAAAAGCTAAAAATAAGCGAGTTTTTTTGAGTGGCAGTGGATTCTTCGAAAAAATCTGGAATAGAAAAAAAATTCACATTTACGCCCTTTTTTCTACAATTTTTTCATTTTCAGTTTTTCACCATAATGAGCGGGTTTTAGAGATATCGAGCTTTGTCACAGTATTGAGCCACCTTGTATAGGCAGAATGTTTATAAAGTATTTGTACTAACTTTGTACGCAAATGTTTAACTAATTTAAAGATAAAAAGTTAATATGAACTAAAAAAATTTCTGAATAACTTTTTTTTAATCAGAAACCATTGTTTACATATTAAAATCATTTTCACGAAAATTTTACATCTGGTTGAAATTATTTTTTTTTTCTGCTGCACAGTACATAGTTTTGTATTTCTTTTAATTTTATAGGCTTTTTTAAAGAAAATTTAAATAATTCTTATCTTTAAAATGTTTCTATGTGCCACTAAATGTATAAAAACAGGTTTGGTCTCAATTTAACTAAAAATGAAGCATAAATAAATAAAACCCTACATTTAAAATATGCTTTTTAATTAAATAATTTAAACGTATATGTAAGGTTAAATTGGCATATTTTATAATTTTAATGCAGAAAATATAGTTACCATCTTTATTAATTTTTAAGTATTAAAAAAGCATATTATATTCAATATTACTTAGTTTAAATTATTACTACCAAAAAAAAGCAAGACCAGCAAGACTTTTGCAGCAAGACCAAGACCAAGACCAAGACCAGGTGGTGCAAGACCAAGACCAAGACCAAAACCTTTCTTTGGCTGCAAGACAAGACAAGACCGTCAGACCGACAAGACAAGACTAGCCCGGTCTTGTCTTGGTTTCTTTTCATATAATTTCATGTCGTTTCAAACATTTTTAAGACCTCTAGGTTTACAGGAAAAATACACAAAATGGTTTTTTTCGAGAAAATCAAATTTGGCCCTGTTTAGTATGTTCTTAAAATTTTATAATATACAGTAAAACTTGTGTTAACGGACACCCTTTATATTGGCCAACTGTGTTATCGGCCACTTTCAAGCTAACAAAAATCTACTTTATAGAAAATTCCATATATAAATACCTTTAGATAATGGACACCCTTATAAAACAGCCACGGCCAGATAAATCTCAATTTTTATAACCTATTTCAGGTAAATCAACCTTTTTATATTGACCGGGATTTCTTTGGGCTAATTTGTACTTTAATATTTTATGATTGTATTCTGCAAATTTTAAAGGTGAAAATACCCAACAGTAATATTTATGGCCAGGTTCAAATAGCAAAGGGGATTATCTTCACATATATAATATTTTTAGTTGTGTCTTAGATCGATAAGAATAAAGTTATCGTGTCTGAAGTCGAAAAGTGTTTAGTCATGTCCCTAAAACAAAAAGGTTTGTCACTAAAGGAAAAAAAATATGTTATCGCGGAAAGTATAAAGTACGCTCTGGGTTTGCGGTTGGTAAATCCGTTGTTGTTCTAACAGCGTTCGATCTCTACCTGGCAATACTGGCCAATTATTCTTAATTTTATGGTGGCCGTTATAGACAAGTTTTACTGTAATTTAAAACAATTTTAAAAGTACCTATGGGGTGGCCTATTGTTGCCTTATTGTCTCGTGGACAGCCATTATAAGTAAAGGTAAAGGATTAATTAATAGAATAAACGAAACCTAAAGCAATTTTTTTTGTGCCAAATTACTAAATTTAAATTCGTTAGATAGTTCGCGCAAATATTTTCTCATGTTTCGAAACTCCACGCGACGTAATTATGCAAAGACGAATGCCTTCTTTGCTGGGCGCTGACTATAATTCCCAATTGTACTTCAGGGAATCACCAACCTTGCGCGCCTCTACTAACATATATAAGTCTAATAGCAATTATACTCAAAGGTAATAATTTTTCATCACATCGGCAACACTGCCTCGTGTAAACTTCCATAAGATAATCATGAAAAACTGGATTACATTGTTGCAATTTACCAAAAGCTTTCCCTAAATGTTACTTGGGAAACAACTAATGATACACTTTGTTTATCTAATTGTAAGTAATTAGTGTTTCAATAACACTAACAGCTGGGACTTCCATTGTGTTTGAATGAAATATGTAGTTGAGTTTAAGCGTCATCATCCGATTTCCGATATCGATTCGAAAGTATTTTATTGGTCAGAACATTGTGGCGCCACATGTTCTGACCAATCAAATACTTCGAATCGATGTCGGAATCGATGCATGAACTCCGGCTTAAGGACAGTTTTTATTTATTTCTTAAAAACGACGTACTAAACGAAACCTTTTTTTTTTGTTTATCTTGGGATAGTCCACGAAGGCTGAAGCCTAAGTACTAACGAACCGTGGGTGTCTTAAGTGTGGTAAGAGGGAGTTTAATCACACGGGACATAAATATTTGGAGATTTGGCGGAGACGCAAAAACTGCCGCTGATAGCAGGTTCCAATGAGCTGTTAGTTTAACTGGTGAAAGCATCGATTTGTCATAACGCACATTCTAAGGTTCTGCCTAGCGATGAATGAACCTCTGTACTTGAAACAATAAAATCCACCAAAACCCGGAAAAATGGTTACTATAGATACTATTTTGTCGTAAAGCGTGGCTGCCAATTACCTATCTTTCTGTTGCATTTACTTGATAGTATATTATGATTAAATTTTACTTAATTTATTCCTAAAATTACATTAAAATAAGCTCTACTATTGCATTTTAAACTGTGAATTATATTTGTTATATTTATTACCATAAAGTATAACATGGAAAAGTAATGATGTCAAAATACTATTTTCTTTTTGGGCAGCTACTAATAAAGGCGCGACAACGTGACAACAGCGGATTTTTCGTAGAAGCGTACTTCCGCCACCTTCATCTTCGCTCGACAGATGACACATTCAATATGTCGTTTTAGTCTAAATATTTTTTGTTATTTGGGTAATATTTGTGACAGCTGTATAAATTTCAGTTTTGTGTAAGTACTTTTAATAAATTAAAATGGTAAGGCAGTGCCAAGTGTGTAAAGTGACGGATATGATTTCTGGATTTTCATTTCACAAGTAAGTACAAACTATGCTTATTGTATCATTCTATCGCCAATAATAAACAAAAACATGTTGGGCGCAGCTCTTGATTGCGTTTATGAATGAAATGCTTTCTCTGTCTATGATGTTATCTCATTGGCGGTTTCCATAGCCTGGATAGAAGGAACGAAGAAAATGGAAAGTTCGAACTCTCTAGTTAAACTGTAAAAGAATGCCAATTAAAAAAAAGATAATTAAAGTCCAAGATATTAGTGTTAATTTAGTAATTAGTTACCTATTGGGTTTTGTAATTTCATATGTATTACGCCAATAATGTTGGTTGTTATTTTTTACTGAAAATTATACAAATAAAATCTTGCTGTTTTGGTCCATATAACTTCCACAAAACAATCAGCTTATAAATATTATTTTCAAAGTGTTAAAAATGTAAACGGCCGACCCTGCATTTTAATTACAGAAAGAAAAGTTAATTGGACAGCTATTTACGGAAGATTTATTTAAATGGTTTGTTTTTAATTATGAATGTATTTAAAATACTTATGTATGCAAATTAGATTCTAATTATAACCTTATCTGATTATTTAATGATTATCATTTTATAAAAGTTAAATGCTCCTTGGCTCTAGCTAAAAATTATCTACCTACGATTTGATGTATTTTATAATAGGCAGCTTAATTTACCACATCCTACTTTTTCTTTTAATTACACCAAAGAAGTTTGAAATCGACTTCCAAAAAATCACACAAAATTATGAAATAATATTTTTTATATAATTGCAATAAATTAGTAGTGATTTTCAATCTCACCGTATAGACACTAGTGATCAGGACCTAATAAGAAGGAAAATATATTGTCTTTATGAAAGCGGAGTTGTTCCTACCTCGGATAAACTGAAAAAGAAGCTAGGCGAAGACCAAAAAAATATAAATATTAGCCGGATAAGTGGGGATTTAAATACCGCAAAATAGACAAAAGACAAGTAGTATGGAATCGCACAGATTACGCACTTGGAGATTTAATTACTTTTAAGAAATTAAAAGATATAGGTAAGAAAACAGATCCATAGTTTACCTTAATAAAACATAGTTTGATACACACGACACAGTATCCAAAGGATGGGTTGATTCCAGTCAAAACTGTCAGACGATAGCACCTTCAAATAAAGGAAAACACATTACTATAATACACGCTGGTTTAGAAGACCGATTTGTCCCAAACTGCTTGCTGTTGTCTGCAAAGAATATTAAGGGTTCTAACTTGGATTATCATGAGGATACAAGTGCAGAACTTTTTGAAAACTGGTTTTAAAATTATCTTTTAAAAAATATTTCAAACAACAATGTTATTGTCATGGATAACGCAAGCTACCACAGATGTTTGCTACACAAAGCACCAGCTTCATCAAGTTCAAAAACTAGAATCCAGGAATATTTGTTAGAAAATGATATTTACTTTGAATTCAGTTACAAAAAAAGCGCAACTTTTAAAAGTCCTAAATTCATATGCAATTAGAAAACAATATGTATGTGATAATTTGGCTGAACAGGCTGGGCATACTGTCTTACGTCTTCCTCCGTATCACTGTATGTTTAACTTCATAGAGCATTTGTGAAACCAAGTAAAATCAAAGATCAGAGCAGAAAATGTTACACCTACTTTAAGTCCCAGTGTTATAAATTTGATAAAAAATGTAATTACTAACATACCAGTTGAAAGCTGGAATAATTCAGTACAGCACATTATAAAAACTGAAGACTCTTACATTTCTATACAAAACAACATACATCCTATGTAAAATACACAAAAGTCAAATAAGTTATTAAAACAAAGTACTAAAAGTTGTTTAGATGTCACTAAGTGGCCATATTGTTTATATTTTATCGTATTATTTAATCATGCATCATTTTGGCTGTGAGATCAAATAATGCTGACCAAATATTGAAATATCGTAATTTTCTTGTTTGTTAATTTATTGTCAAAATAAAGATATTCGTATTAACTAGCATGTGATTATTTATTTTTACTTAATTTGGTTTATTAAAAATAATTTTTTGGGTTCCAGTTGGCACTTACATTACTTTAACTGCAACTGCATCATTATGGCTGTGAGTCACTGTACATTCTTTTAGAGTAAAGTGCATTTTCTCCCTTGGATTTTAACGCCCTCCGCTTTGCGTCTTGTAAATATTAATTATACGCGGGAAGAAAAGAGGCACTTTTCTCCTTTTATGAAATAACTTTTTCCATATTTTATCTCTATACTTCAAGTCCCAAAAATTTTTGTCAATGACGATCCTCGCTTTTTGAGTGCCCCCCGGTTTGTGGGGTCGGGGAATCAATTCCAGGGCGTATGCAAGAAAATAAATGATAAAATTTCGTCAAAACATGAAAATATTTTTTTCAAGCAAAAGTTATTTTCTCACATTTTCCTTAACCCTTTAAATTAGTAACAAACCTATATTATTTTTGGGATTATTGTGTTAATGAAAAATGTATTTTTTTTCTTAATTTTTCACACCTCCTATTTTGAGGTCATAGAACACAAATTTGGTTTTTTTTGGGGATTTTTTAACGTTTTCCAAAAAAAAAAAAAATTTTTACTTTAATTTTACCTTCTCTGATTTTTTTTTGCTACATGAAAAAAAAAATAAATTTTAGTCTTAACATAAATTAAAAAAGATGTAAAAAAGCAGAACGATAGGGAATAAGTTACACCGACTTCCCACCACCGATCTTGCAATTTCAAATTTAAAAACCATATTCAACGCATTGCTTCATCAAAAATATCCCAAAAAGGAACACAAAAGCCCTGAGATCATTAGCTTGTAGAACCCAATAACATTTCGGGTCTTTCGTGTTCCATATTTAGGATTTCCTATCGAGAATATTTTTTATCCAACATAAGGGGCGAGCGAACAAGGTTCGCATACCTTATAAAAAAGTCATAAAGAAAACTATTACAACCTGGTAACAGGTCAACATTTTTAAATTTCGAGTTGAATTCGGACGTAAACGTTTTTCCTACTTTTTTTTGAAAATTGGTTTTCCTTACTTTTTAAGTGTTTTTTTTTTTAAAAATTAAATATATGAGTTTTTTAAAAATGTTTTCGTGCAACATGACAGAATTTAAAGGAATATTCTAAAATGGAATTAAACAATTCAATTGTTGTTTTTTTTTAAAAACAAAGAGGCAGCCAAAGAAACACTTCTGATTCATGTTTAACAATCGAAAAGTGTGTAAAATAGCAAAAAAAACGCATTTTCCAGTATCCCAATAATTAATAATATTGACTTTTTTTCCCTTTTAAAAATTGAATACCGTACGCGAAAAAAATTTTGTTAAATTGCACATATTTTCAGCATCCCAAAGGGGGTTAGTTCTGGGTTTCGTTCCCGAATCCCCTGGTAAACATTTTTAAATTTTTCGTTCTTTTTAAATTAATGAGTATTTTTAGGCGGATAACTAGTTAAAGGTTGGTTAATATTCACAGTTTACAGAATTAAAAGCACTTAAAAAACTAAATCTTTATATACAATTATATACACTAAATAAGATAAACAATTATAAAATTGGCACAAAACAATATCTATATACTACAATTATTTCAAATTTATAATATTTAAAAAAACCCCTTTAGCAATTAAAATTTTAAACTTACAAAATCTGTCCATAATCAAAAAAACTAAATAAAAACATCGAACAGCACGAAAACCCGTCGATACGCTTATTTTCAAGTCTCTTCAAGTTGTAAACTAAGGAATGTGTGTTGCCACTTTTTTTTCTTCTCGATAACAATGATTTCAATACATATTGGGGTGCTATTTTAAAAGGGTCGCTGGCTGGTGATTTATTTTTTCGAATTTGACAACGTGGCGATAAAATTTTGGCCCGGGTTTACTGTTATTTGAGCGGAAAAGTATATCAAGGGAAAAAACATTTACTAGTGTTAGATTTTTATTCACCCTTTGCGTCGGTAAATAAATTATAGCGAAGGAAAAGAGCATTTTCTCCCTTGACTATAAACTATTTGCACATTTTGATCTCTAGTTAACAGATTTTTCCGGGAGGCATTTTTTTTTCTCTAGAGGGGATAATCCCCGCTTCCCCACCCCTGGATTCAACGCCGGTTTCACAAAATTACGCGCTCCAACAAATTCGAATAAGTTTTCAACACTATCAATTTCGATCACGCCTGAAATAATGCGTTATCTGATCGACGCGCCGCCGTCAAAGATAACTAAATCCAAATCAAAATCCGCCGCTATGTAAACACAATTTATCATTGTTTAACAGTGGAGTTGTATGTTAATCGAGCCTATTCATACGGGCTCGGATGAAATTCGCTGGATGTGCCGACAGCCTAGTCGTTATTATGCAAACACACAGACCATAAATTGCAAAAAAAATTAGCGACGAGAGGTCTTTGACCTTAATTTTTAAATCGGGCCCTACAATGGTTAGCAAACTTGCTATAATTTGATTCCGTAATTTTATTAGTGAAATTAATTCAGGTAAATTTACCAAAAAAAAGACTTCGATTTTGAGGGCTATTATACAAGGTGTCCCAGAATATGTAGGCAATCTCTCGCAATATAATAGAAAACCTAAAAATATTGTGACAAGTTCCCATAAACTTTTTTCCTACGAGCTTTTCCTACGGAGATACAGGTACATAACGGACGACCCTGGGGTAGGGATGCGCGATGTTTATCGATGGTTGGTTGATCGATGATCGATGTTTTGCCATCGATGGTCGGGTATCGAAAACATCGATGATAACATCGATATTGCCTTCTAACATCGATATTTTTTGCAAAGGTAAAAAAAAGTAACAATGTTTTAAAAACAAATAATCTTAAGGATATACTAAAAATTTTTATGATGTGTCTTTCTTTGTTATGTAAAGTTTGGTAAAGACATAAAAGTTTTGCCCATTTATTTATAAAAAAACAATAATTAAATGTTATGTAAAATTCAAGAAGTATTTTTAAGAAAAGTACAAAAATTAAATATACGTTTAAAACTGCTTTAAGCGAACTTTATTTATCCATCCGCAACTTCCGTTCATTCAAAACGTCTGTTTTCAAAAGCAGGGCAAACAGTAACTAAGAAGCGAAGCAGGATAAAGGAAAAATTATTATCAAAATTACTGTTTTCAGTGTTAAATATCTTTTTTACTAAGAGTTTCGTTTTAGTTTAAAAACATGTATTATTTCTTGTATATTTTAAATAAATAAAGATGTCTTTAGGTCTTTGGTAGCTTTATTGCTAATAATGCTAATAGACCATGAACGAACCATCGCATCGTACTATCGATGTTAGAAAAACATCGATGTTGTATGTTCGATATATCGTTACCATCGATGGTCAGGTTTCGATGTTGCCATCGATGTTTGGCTTCGATGTCGCATTCCTACCCTGGGGATCGTTTTTTTGTTAATAACTTTTAAAAACTAGGCGTAATTTAATATTTTTTTAATATGATGGTTACTAGATAAGTCTTCCTAAAATAAACCTATTAAATTATATTTGCTTATTTAGTTTGCCAGGGACGGACTAGTTCTGACACAATAATAGCAACTTTTTTAACACCCTGTATAATAAAGGCTCAACAATATTATTTTCGGATAGCTTCAACCTTAAACTAAAAAAAATATATATTCTTGATTGACATCGATAAAATTAACTGTTTACGAGAAATAAAATATCATGTTAGGTTTTTTTTTCATTATACAGGGTGTTTTCTAAATGTACGTCAATATTTAAGGAGGCAATCTTTGGGTCCATTTTAAGAAGAAAACTTCATATGAACATATATGTCCTAAACGTCTTAACTTTTGAGATATAAGGTGGTAAAATTTTCAAAAATAAATAATTTATTGTTAATATCTGTAATACCGCCTTAAATATTTTAAATAAATTTGGCATAAATGTGCTATTTATCAAGAAGCATTTTTTAGTGTACCACATGTTTTTTTAATTTGCCAAAATAGACAGGTCAAATTCTATACAAACGCCACTGGTGGAAATAAAAAAAAATGTGGTACACTAAAAATGCTTCTTGATACATAGTAAATTTATACCAAATTCCATTAAAATAATAATAATAATAATAAAGTGGTATTACAGATATTAATAATAAATTATTTATTTTTAAAAATTTTACCACCCCGTAACTCAAAAGTTAGACGTTAAGGACATACGTTCATATGAAGTTTTCTTCTTAAAATGGACCCAAAAATTGCTTCCCTTAATATTGACGTACAATTAGAAAACCCCCTGTATAATGTAAAAAACTTTACCAACCATGATACTTTATTTCTCGTAAACAGTTGATTTTATCGATGTTAATCAGAAATTTCTTTTTTTTAGTTTAAGGTTAAAGCTATCCAAAAATAACATTGTTGAGCTTTTATCATACAGGGTGTTAAAAAATGCTATTATTGTGTCAGAGCTAGTCCGTCCCTGGCAAACTAAATAAGCCAAATATGATATAATGGGTTCATTTTAGGAAGACTTATCTAGTAACCATCATATTAAAAAAATATTATTAAGGGCACCCCCTTTAAAATCTTTATTTTTATAGATAGAAAATAATAGTTTATATGAAAGTTGCAGGATTTTTCATGAAGATTTTCATGGGTAAGATAAAAAAAAAATGATGATCAGAAAATTAACATATCACTATCAACTTCGTTATTTTAAATGGAACACCCTGTATATGATTGAAATAAATTCTGCTAATATTCCTCTTTTCAAATATATATAACTTATCTATGTTCGATAAACGAGTTGCAAGTATTTGAATTTAAAATCTGTTTTTAAGATAGTTAGCCACGGATACAACCCAAAATATAAAAGTATTTGACAGAAGTCAATTTTTGTTTGGTTTCCAAGACGAACCATGGCTAACGCGACTTAACTTTGCCAAACTTTGGGTTTATCCTGGCTAACTATGGCTTATAAGAACATATTTTAAATTCAAATAACTTGCAACTCGTTTATCCGAACATAGATAAGTTATATATATTTGAAAAGAGGAAGATTAGCCGAATTTGAATTTTCAATCATATACAGGGTGTTCCATTTAAAACAACGAAGTTGATAGTGATTTGTTAATTTTCCGATCATCATTTGTTTTTCTATCTTACACCATGAAAATCTTCATGAAAAATCCTGCAACTTTCATATAAACTATTTTTTTCCATCTATAAAAATAAAGACTTTAAAGGGGTACGCAATTATACGGGAAAACCCTGTACCTGTATCTCCGTAGGGGACGGTCATAGGAAAAAAAATTATGAAAACTTGTCATAATATTTTTAGGTTTTCTATTAGATTCCTAGAGATTGCCCACATATTCTGGGACACCCTGCATATATAATGAAAAAAACTTTAAACGCGTTTTTCTCGTTATGACTTTTTTGTAAACTGCGGACAGATAATCTCCGGAACTACTAAAACGATTTTAAAAAACCTTTTCGCGTTTTGTTTACTAAGATGTTTTTGTCAATTTGGAAAAAAAAACGATTTTTTACGGGGCCAAAATAGAGGAAAAATCGGCTGATTTTTATTTTTGTATTCAAACGTCCGCCGCTTTTTTTTTGGGTTTTTTTTAAATGTGGTAAATTGGCTTGTAAAAGATCTTTCTTTTTAAAAAACCATTTGTTTTTTTTTTGCTTCAGACTTGTCGATCAGAAAATAATCTGTCCGAAGTTGAACAACTTTTTTTCAGCGGCTCCGTTTTGCCGCTCCGTGAATGTTTTTTAAAAAATGAAAATTTAAAAAAATGGTTTTTTTTTTATTAGAACAGTTGAGAAAAAAAATTGAATATTAGTGTTTTTTAGGCTTTCAAGGTGGACTAGTACCTTAAGCACTACTGTGGTTGTTTTAAGAATTTAAGGTAAAAAAGCGACCAAATAAGAAGGTCAGGGTTTCTTTAAATAAACTGTAAAAAGATGCGAGGAGAGCGGTACTTCGTGTCCATTACTGAAAATTACCAGGGAAGGAATAACACTGGTTGTCGAATGAAAATGAATACAGAGTCCATATCCTAAAAAATCCAAATATTTTGAAAAACTCACAAAATAAAAACAAACTTTGTTTACAAACTTTCAAGTCTCTTACGTTTTTAACAAGAAAATCCCACACAATCTTAATATACCCACTCAAGTCTTTATAATCTTTCTTTCTTATTTTCTTTAAGGTTCCATTTAACCAAACTATATTGTGGAAATTGATGAATTACCTACACCTGTCCAAACTCTTTCAAACTACTTTTAAGAATTTTATTCGGCATATTTCAACTTGACTATAAAAGTAAGAAAGTTTCCGTTTGATTTGTAGACTTCCTACGCTTTTCTTGAAGGTTGAATTTAATGGTATTTTCGTGTAGGCTAACTTATCGACATACCTATATTTATAACTAAATAAAAAAAAATTAATGGTTATGTTTAAGAATACATACTAAATATTATTTTAATTATTCTTGGATAAAAATAATATATTTTTTATCAAGAAAGAGATCTGTCAGGAAACAAGAAGTGTTGGATGTACGAGGTGGGGGGCAGGTTTTTGCTAGAAACCCTTAAGAAAAAATGTATTTTTTGGTTTTTTAAAAAAAATCTAATTCGGGTCTTCTTTTTTTTCCCTTTTCCCTTACCCTGTATAGGGGGAGACATTTATTTTTCGTTTCTTTAGTCGTTATTTTTCACAAAAACACTACCAAAAAAAAAATATTTTTTTTAAAAAAAAAAAAAGGGTTTTTTTTTTTAAAAAAAAAAAAATTTTTTCCAAAAAATTTTTTTTTTTTCGTTTTTTTTGGGGTTTTAAAAAAAATTTTTTGGTTTTTTTTTTAAAAAATTTTTTTTTTTAAGCCCCCAAAAAAAATTCCAAAAAAAAATTTTTTTTAAAAATTTTTTTTGGGGAAAGAAAAAAGGGAAAGGGCCCAAAAATTTTAAAAAATTTTTTTTAAAAAAAGGGGGAAAAAAAAATTAATTTTTTTAATTAAAAAGGGGTTTTTTTTTTTTAAAAAAAAAAAAAAAATTTTAAAAAAAAAAAAAAAAATTTTTGGGGGGGTTTTTTCCCTTTTTTTTAAAAAAAAAGTTAAAAAATTTTTTTTTTTAAATTTTGGGGAAAAAAAAATTTTTTTTTCCCTTTCCCTTTTTTTTTTAAATTTTTTGGGGTTTTTCCCCCCCTTTTTTGTTTAAAAAAAAAAAATTTTTTAAATTTTTTTTTTTAAAAAAAAAAAGGCAAAAGTAAATTAAAATTTTTTTTTTTTTTTAAATTTAAAAAGGGGAAATTTAAAAAGGGTTTTTTTTTTTTTAAAAAAAATTTTTAAAATTTTTTTTTTTTTTCCCTTTTTTTTAAAAAATTTAAAAGTTTGAAAAAAAAATTAAAAAAAGGGGAAAAAATTTTTTCCCCCCAACCAAAATTTTTTTTATTTTTAAAAAAAATTTTTTTTTTTTTTAATTTTTTTTTTTTTTTTAAAAAATTTTTAAAAAGGGAAAAAAAAGGGGGTTTTTGGTTTTGGGAAAAAAAAAGGGGGCCCCCCCCAAAAAAAATTTTTTTTAAAAAATTTTTTTTTTAAAAAAAAAAAAAAAAAAATTTTTTAAAATTTTCCTTTAAATTTAAAGGGGAAAAAAAAAAAAAATTTTTTTTTTTTTTTTTTTTTTTTTTTTTAAATTTTTTTTAAAAAAAAAAAAAATTTTTAAAAAAAAAATTTTTTTTTTTAAAAATTTTTTTTTTTTTAAAATTTTAAAAAATTTTTTTTTTGGGGGGGATTTTTTTTTTTTTTTTAACCCAAAAAAAAAAAAATTTTAAAATTTTTTTTTTTTCTTTTTTTTCCCCAAAAAAAACCTTTTTTTTTTTTAAAATTTTAAATAATTTTTTTTTTCCTTTTTTTTTTTTCCCCTTTTTTAAAAAAAAAATTTTTTTTTTTAAAAAAAAAAAAAAGGGGGGGTTTAAAAAATTTGGAAAAAAAAAAAAAAAAAAATTTTTTTAAAAAGGGCCCCCCCCCCGGGGGGGAAAAAAAAAACCCCCAAAAAAAAAAAAAATTTGGGGTTTTTAAAAAAATTTTTTTTTAAAAAAAAAGGGAATTTAAAAAACCCAAAATTTTTTTTCCCCAAAAAAAAAAATTTTTTCATAAAAAAATTTTTTTTTTAAAAAAAAAAAATTTTTTCCCCTTTTTTTTTTGGGGGAAAAAAAATTTTAAAGGGGGAAAAAAATTTTTTTAAAAAAGTCCGCAAAAAAAAATTAAAATTTTTTTTAAAAATTTTTTTTTTTTTTTTTAAAAAAAATTTTTTTTTTTGGGGGAAAAAAAATTTTTTTTTTTGTTTTTAAAAAAAAAACCCCCCCCAAAAAAAAAATTTTTTTTTAAAAAAAAAAAATTTTTTTTTGGAAATTTTTAAAAAATTTTTTTTAAAAAAACCCTTTTTTTTTTTAAAAAAAAATTTTTTCCCAAAAAAAATTTTTTTAAAAAAAAAAATTTTTTTTTTTTTTTTTTATAATTTTTTGTTTTTTAAAAAAATTTTTTTTTTTTTCCCCCCCCTTTAAAATTTTTTTTAAAAAAAAAAAAATTTGGAAAAAAATTTTTTTTTTTTTTTTTTAAAATTTTTTAATTTTTTTTTAGGAAAAAATTTTTTTTTTTTAAATTTTTTTTTTTTAAAAAAAAAATTTTTAAAAACCCGATTTTTTTTTGGGGTTTTTTTAAAAAAAAAAAATTTTTTAAAACCCAAAATTTTTTCCCCTTTTTTTAAAAAAAAAAAATTTTAAAAATTAAAACCTTTAAAAAAAAAAAATTTAAAATTTTTTTAATAAAAAACCCCAAAAATTTTTAAAAAAAATTTTTTAAAAAAAAAATAGTTCCCCTTTTTTTTTTTTTTTTAAAAAAAATTTTTTAAATTTTGGGTTAAAATTTTTTTTTTTTTTAAAAAAACCAAAACAAACCTTTTTTAAAAAAAAAGGGGGGACCCCAAAAAAAATTTTTTTTCCAAAAAAAGGGTTTTTTTTGAAAAAAAAATTTTTTTTTTTAAAAAAAATTTTTAAAAAAAAAATTTTAAAAAAACCCAAAAATTTTTTTAAATTTTTTAAAAATTATATTTTAAAAAAATTTTTTTTAAACCCCTTTTTTTTTTTTTCCCCCCTTTAAAAAAAATTTAAAAATTTTTTTTTAAATTTTTTTTTTTTATCCTTTTTTTTTAAAAATTTAAAAAAAAATTTTTCTTTAAAAACCCTTTTTTTTTTGGGGGTTTTTTTTTTTTAAAAAAAAAAAAATTTTTTTTTTTAAGGGAAAATTAAAAAAAATTTTTAAAAAAAAAAATTTTTTTTTTTTTAAAAAAAAAAAATTTTCCCGGGTTTTTCCCCCTTTCCCTTTTTTTTTGGGGGAAATTTTAAAAAAAACCCAAAAAATTTTTTAAAAAATAAAATTCCCAAAAAAAAAAAATTTTTTTTTTTTTAAATTTTTAAAAAACCCCTTTTTTAAAAATTTTTTAAAAAAAAAAAAAATTTTTTAAAAATTTAAAACCCAAAAAACCCCCTTTTTTCCCTTTTTTTTTGGAACCCCAATTTTTTTAAAAACCCCAATTTTCCTTTTAAAAATTTTTTTTTTTTAAGGTTTAAAAAAGGGGTTTTTTTCCCTTTTTTTTTAAAAAATTTTTTTTTTTTTTTTAAAAAAAATAAAATTTTTTTGGGGTTTTTTAAAATTTTGGGGGTTTTGGGTTTTTTAAAAAAAAATTTTTTTTTTTCCAAATTTTTCCCCCAAAAAAAAAACCCCCCCCTTTTTTAAAAAAACAATTTTTTTTTAATTTTAAAAAAAAATTTTTTTTTTTTCCAAAAAATTTTTTAAAAAAAAACTTTTTTCCCAAAAAAAATTTTTTTAAATTTTTAAAAAAAATTTTTTTTTGGGGTTTTTTTAAAGTTTTTTAAAAATAACCCTTTCCGAAAAGGGAAAATTTTTAAAAAAAAGAAAAAAAATTTAAAAATTTTTTTTTTTTTAAAAAATTTTTTTCTTTAAAGGGAAAAAAAATTTTTTTCCCCCCCCCCTTTTTAAAAAAACCCCTTTTTTTTTAAACCAAAATTTTGGGAAAAAACCCCCAAAAAAAAAAGGGCCCCCCAAAAATTTTTTTTTTTTTAAAAAAAAAAAAGGGTTTCCCCAAAAAATTTTGGGGTTTAAAATTCCCTTTTTTTTTTTGGTTCCCCAAAAAATTAAAAAAAATTTTTGGCCTTTTTAAAAGAAAAAAAAAATTTTTCCTTTAATTTTTTTGGGGGAAAAAAATTTTTTTTTTTTTTTTAAAAAAAAAAAAAATTTTTTTGGGGGAAATTTTTTTTAAAAAAAACCCAAAAAATTTTGTTAAAAATTCCCTTAAAAAAATTTTGGGGGCAAAAAAAGGGGGAAAAAATTTTTTTTTTTTTTAAAAAAAATAAAATTTTTTTTTTTTAAAAAAATTTAAAATTTTTTTTTTTTAAAAATAATTTTTAAAAAAAAAATTTAAAAAAAACCCCCCTTTTTTTCCTTTTTTTTAAAAAAAATTTTTTTTTTTTTTTTGGTTTTAAAGGGAAAAAAAAAGGGGGTTTTTTTAAAAAAATTATTTTTAAAAAAAAAAAAGGGGGAAAAATTTTAAAATTTTTTTTTTTTTTTTTTAAAAAAAAAAAAATTTTTTGGGTTTTTATTTTCCTTTTTTTCAAAAAAAAAAGGGAACCCCTTTTTTTGGGCCAAAAAAATTTTAAAAAAAATTTTTAAAAACCAAAAATTAAAACCCCCCCCTTTGGCTTTTTTAAAAAAAAATTTGGGGTTTTTTAAAAATTTTTTTTTTTAAATTTTTTTAAAAAATTTTTTTTAAAAAAATTTTGTTTAAAAAAAAAATTTTTTTGGGGTTTTTTAAAAAAATTAAATTTTTAAAAAAAAATTTTTTTTAAAATTTTTTTTTTAAATTTTTTTTTTTTTTTAAAATTTTAAAAAAAAATTTTTTTTTTAAAAACCCCAAAATTTTTAAATTTTTGGGAAAAAAAATTTTTTAAAAAAATTTTTAAAAAAAAAAAGTTTTTTTTTTAAAAAAAAATTTTTGGAAAAAAAAATTTTTTAAAAAAAAAAAAAAATTTTTTTTTTTTTTTAAATTTTTTTTTTTAATTTTTAATTTTTAAAAAAAACCCCCCCTTAAAAATAATTTTTTTTCCCCCCCGGGAAAGGGTTTTTTTTTTAATTTAAAAAATTTTTTTTATAAAAGGGTTTTTTTTAAAAAAAAAACCCAAAAAAAATTTTTAAAATTTTTTCCCCTTTTTTGGGAAAAAAAGGGGGTTTTTAAAAGGGTTTTTTGTTTTTTAAAAAATTTTTTTTTAAAAAATTTTAAAAAAAAAAAAATTTTTTTTTTTTGGGGGGGTTTAAAATTAAATTTTTTTTTAAAAAAGGTTAAAAAGGGGAGGAAAAAATTTTTAAAAGCAACCTTTTTTGGTTTTAAACCCCAAAAAAAAAAAAAATTTTTCCCAAAAAACGGTTTTTTTTAAAAAAAAAATTTTTGGGTTTTTTTTTTTAAAAAAAAATTTTTAAAAAATTTTTTTTTTTTTAAAATTTCCAAAATTTCCCAAAAAAAAGGGAAAAATTGGGGTTTTTTAAAAAAGGGTTTTTTTTTTAAAAAATTTCCGGGGGGGAAAAAAAAAAAAATTTTTTAAAAAAATTTTTTTGGAAAAAAAAAAAATTTTTTTTTTTTTTAAAAAAAAAAATTTTTCCCCGGGGGTTTTTTTTTTTTTAAATTTGGGGTTTTTTTCCCCCCAAAAAAAAAAAATTTAAAATTTTTTTTTTGGGTTTTTTACTGATTTATAAATAAGTTAGTGTCCCAAGATAAACGGGCCACCCTGTACACTATTTTATTATTTTTTTGGTAATCGCTCTTATGGAAGGTTTATTTTATTACTAGGTAGGTCCAAAAAGGTTAAATAGTGTAAAATATTACTGTATAACGAACAGACCTTATGTATTGTGTGTACAGTCTCCTACAAAAATAATATTTTTAAGCATTGAGAACCTCTAACTTTTGATAAAGCGTATTCGATCTTATTTGGAACAGCGGTAAATTTGTGGTCGATTCAAAATACTGCATCACGAACCAAACCAAAATAGGAAAAAATATAATGACCCGTACTGGTACTAGTCAAACAATCAATTTTTGTTAGAGAAAGTTAGAGTTCAGCCGGATCGCATGGAAGAAACGGAGATAAAAGATGTTCATGCCAATCTCGATTCGACTTGTGGATGGGCTGGGCTTTACTTACTATGAGGCGATATTTTTGTCCACGAATGTTTCGAGTAAACTACCTTAAAACATGCCTGATGGTTATAAATGCAATTATAATGTAATTATATATTTCCGGGTTTTTCTAATACGTTGTTAAAATTTTGTTTACAACTTCTACAAACAATTTAGGCAAATTTAAAAGCCCTAAGTTCTAGTCAGTCATGGTTTGTTCTGGTTAGCAAAGCGGCTTTTTATTTTCCCCAATTATATTTCAGACGTAAAAATGCGGAGACGTATTAAAAAAGACCCCAAATTATTCATTAAAATGTAATTTTAAGTCCCTGCATAACAAAGCATGTTTCATGTGTCAACACTGTCAAGAAGCTCGTCAGAGGGGGTATCGCTAGACGGGAGTATAACACATTAGTTTGGCTGGGGGGATTTTCACACAGAGCAGTGTTATTAATAAAAGGTGAAATGCGACCTTTTATATTTTTATACGGTGTGTTTGAAACAATATTATAAAATAAGTCATTTACATATTAATAATAGGTAGGAAGTAAAACGATACCTCGATGGTCGTACAACTGCTGACATACCATCCATTCATACTTCGAAAGTAAATAAAACCCAATTAGTGAACAAATTTACAAAACAGGAAGTCGATAGCCTATCACCGAATGCTCATCAAAACACCGTGACACAATCAAGAGTGCCAGAGTTACCTAATTTGGTATAATGTATCACATCACCTAATACGTGGGTAGTAGTAGTTGCTTAAGTGCTAGAAGTCCCGTTGCGTTTTTATTATGTCATATAGGTAGTAGGCGGCTTAAGTTTCAAACTAGTTTATAGGATTTGTTTAGTAATTATTCTGCAGGGATTTAACAAAGAAATTTTATGTTTAAGTATAATATGACATCACTCGATAACTTTATCATTTATATAGCGACTAAATAATTTTTGCAGACTGGACTTGCACGTTAGAGTAAATACCTTCTAATCAAAGAGTACCCAGAATTTCCCATTTAAGGTAGTTTACTCGCGACAGTTGTACACAAAATTATTGCCTTATAGTAAGTAAACCCCGACCCGTTTACCATATAAACCCCCAATTAATCCAATCATCAAAAAAAGGTCATTTTTGTAATTAATGTTAACAGATATCTGACTGCGCCATGACTTCCGGAATAACCTGAAGGTTACTAAAATCAAAAATCCAACCAATTTTTTTCAGGTATTTTTTTAAACTATAATTATTTAAAAAAAGGCCCTTTTTTGTTTTTTTTTTAATATACCTTAAAGTACTGGTTATATCACTTTACTCATTAAAGACCGGTTGTAGAGAATTCAAAAACCTACAAAATGGTTTTTAAAAAACCCCGATCCGAACATTTTCATCAAGAAAACCCGGAAAAACCCTTAAAAGAGACCATTTTTAAAAATTTGTGTCTCTGTTAATTTTTAATATTAAAGGCTGATTTTTTGGAAATTGATAGTCAATAACATAGACTTTGAGCTGCCGAAAGATGGAAATTGTCGCATTAATAGTTTTTATTCAGTCGCACTATAAGCAAATTAGGCCCTTATCTTGAAAGTGCCCTGAATATTAGGCAAATGGTCCGATTTTAATTTTTAAAACGGTTTTTTAAAGTTGAGATTAAAAGCTACAAATTGTATATCTTACATTTTGATATAAGTTTGGAAAACATTGGTAAAAATGCTTGTGAACCTAGCGCGTCGAGCGAAAATACGCATCGAGACGTACTGAGCAAAGATAATACTACTACGGATAGATGGTTCATTTAAATGGGGCGTTTTAAATCAGTTCGGAGATATCAATGCTTCCGTAAATGCGAATAAAAGTAAGTCGGTAACCCCTGCCCCAGTGAAACGAGGTACGAAACCATGTGCGACATTGCCAATGTCTGTCGCTTGTACCTTATTCGGAACACGAAGTAGCGAAAGCGGGCGGCTAAACGGATTGTGTATTTTCTAGTCGCGTTTCATCACGCCAATAGTAAAGGCCTGCCGGCAACACTGTTTAACTTTCGTTCAAGGATAGCGCGAAAATCTCTCGATGGACATCGGCTCGCGTTAGCCAAAGTCCATTAGGGGTATCAAAAATATAGCATTGAATGGTTCATCTTATCCGTAGTAGTATTATCTTTGGTACTGAGTCGACCGTGAAGGGGGCACCCAGCAGCGAAGGAGAAGCGAGAGACGGGCTGCATATCGCTTTATACACAAGTCAATGTTTTTTGTGTTCTGAAAATTTCAAAATGTTGAATTTAGTAGAACAGGATTTGCCGGAAATTTTAGGTTTTTAACAAAATAACATGCACGAAAGCGTTGAAAATGTTAAGTAACCTACGGGGACTCGAAAACGCAATCATATGAGTGGTACAAAAAGTTTAAAGCTGCCATACTGTGGTTAATAAATTGTCTCGTTCCATTCATCCATCCACCAGTATAACTGATAAAAACATTGAAAAGGTTAAGAAAACTGTTTTCGCAGATCATCTTGTAACCATCAGGTAGATGGCACCTGATCTTAGTATCTCGTTCGGATCGGTGCAAAGTGTTGTGCACGATGTTTTGGGCATGAGACAAGGTGAAGCATGGCTTGTGACAAGATTGCTGAATTTGTTCCCAAAGAAATGCATTCTTTGGGCCAAAATCTTATCGACGCCATCAAAACTGGCCAACAACCATCTAGGGCTGTGCGATACTACATTTCAGATACCCATACCTTTAACTCCGATAGCTATAATGTATCTAAATCTGAAATTAAAATAAACAATTTGTTTTTTGCTTTTGCTGTTTTTGCTCATCTTCTTCTTTTTCGGTAAGTAATCCAGCTTCATAACGAGGATCTAAGACCGTAGTAATTAAATAAAGTTCATTCTGTTTCATAAAATTAAAGCGGTTCTTCAGTCCTGCTAATAATTCCTATGCGACTGACTTTACACCTCCCACTTCTGAATAATGTTTTAAAACAATTTCGATGTCCATTGTTAGTGAAAAAATCCGCTAAAGAAGCAGAATGATCACTTAGTGTCTTTGTAGCTTTTTGAAACGGTTTCAAAATTTTAACTTCTTTCTCAGCAAGTAGCCAGTCACTGTGCGACATGTTCATAAAATTTGCGGAGAAGAAGAAACAACTAACATGTAAAACAAATATTTTAGATGTTAAAAAATAAAAAAAATATTAGGAACATGAACTATACACCGCGATAAAAGGAGATGTCAATTTAATAGGCAAAGTCTTGAGCGAAATAAACATAGACAGAAAACGTGGAGTTGCCGATTCCCCTTCTACCAACCCAAGAAAAAGAGGGGAATACCTCGGGCGGACTGCGACAACACACACCTAGTCAGTGATGCCAGATCTCAGGATTATTCGTAACATTACAGGAATGTGGTTCCGATTTTTACGATTTTTTAATTTTTATCAGCTTAAGCCTAAAAATAAAATAATAACTGTTATTTTAAAAAACTCATAAACATTCTTAAAAATAATGACATTAATAGTAATCCTAATAATAAAAAAAATACTCTTCTTATTTTAATAAATGCTCAAAGACATTGCCCTGCTGAGCTTCGCAATATCGAACTCCGTCCTAACATTCGACAATACCTCCGGTGTAATGGAGTTAATGTCGAATATTTTTGCCCGAAACTCAACTAAATTTACAGGCCTCTCATGTGGATACCTGTAAATTAGTTAAGTTAACTGACCCCACAAAAAAAGTCAAGAGGAGTCAAATCCGGTGACCTTGTCGGCCATGGTACCTTTGCCACAAATAAGCCGTTCAGGAAAAGTCCTAGTGAGAAATTCGTGAACTGGTCTTGCGTTATGAGCAGGACAGCCATCCTGCTAAAACCAAATTTTCTTCGAAATTTTTTTAACATTTAAACGTTTCCGCCACAAACTGGTATAATTTCTTTTTTTGCAGCATTTAAAGAAAATTTAAAGCGTAGGCGCCGTCGACCGTCGATGTATTGGAGGTGGGATAGTGGAAATTGTTGTCGTTCTCTTTTTAATCTGTGGTCATACCATATGTATCCCACTCCATTAGATTAAAATTGGCTCCCAAGCCCTTGCCTTGCCAATCCTGCATAACGCTAAATCCAATAAAATTATATGTATTATTATTTACCTGAAATAGGTCTTTCTGTTCAAGCTTAAATGGCGGTGAAGGCGAACGACAAGTATTTACGAAAAAGGACAGTATCTGAAAATTTGGGTATTGGTGAGTATCGGAAATTAGTAAGTTGAGTATCGGTATCGGAACAGCTCTACAATCATCAGAATGGCACGTTTCAGACGAGCCAAAACCACCGACAATGTCATTCCAAAATCAAGGCTTTGTTGGTAGTTTTCTTTAATTGTCGTGGTTTAGTCCACTCCAAATTTCTTTTGCCAGGTCAGATAATACTGACCATTTCGTAAGCGCAAAATTTAGTAAAAATAATTAAAATAATAAATTACCTGCACTTGAAATATCGTTACAGTATCGTCGAGCATCTGTACGCGGATAGCGAGCATTTTGCCTCCCTTTTTCGGCGTGGCGGGCGGTGTCCGTGCACCTCCGTCCACGCCGGCCGGAGTGGACAGAGAGTGGTGCATGGCGTGGCCCGTCACGCTGTCCACGCTGCTGGAAAGCGCGCCCGTGGATCCACGTGCACTTATGCCGTCCATTTTTCCTTGGGGTGTGTATTATTATTTCTGAAAAGAAAAAAAAACTAGTAAACTTTATACAAACACAAATATAAATAATTTTATTATTATGACCAATATTAAAAAAATATTAAGGGACATTCATATATTAAAAAAATTGTTTTCCTAAACGGCACTCGCCAATACAAAATTTATTTTAAAACAAGAGTACGTTAATGGAATTTGACTTAAAACATAAATGTAAAAAAGGTCGTTTCAGGGGACACCTTATTGAAAATAATTGTGAAAAAATGTACGCCACTGACTTTTCTTATAATTTTTATAGATTTTTTAATATTGCAATTAAAAATACAACTTTTTTTCTTTTGAAATTTTTTGCTACACTAGAGTCCAATTTCCGACTTTGAACCGAACCCTGTTCGAGATAACGAAAATTAAAACTCTTGATTTATTTCGTTAAGAAAACAAATTCGATTCATTTCGTCTCTGGACTAGTAATGGAAATTTTCCTGAAATATATGTTTGAAAATATATTAGGAAATTGGAAATATGTGGAAATATTGGAAATATAGAAATAAAAACTACAAAACTCAAAAAACTAAATATTTAATAAAAGTTTATCATAGGTAATACCATAAATGGTCAGGTTTGGCCGGATTTTGAGAAACAAGTTAAATTTCCGAAATATTCAAAACCAGCCAAAAAATATCTGGCTCAAAATCTAAGTACGAATGGTATTTGGTGAGACAATTGCGCAAATGAAACAAAGTTAAAAGCAAAATAATAATAAATCAGCAATATAAAATACAGTCTCTACTGAGATTACAGTGGACAACACAATTAACAGAACCGTAAACTTTCAGATTTTTTAAACCAGTAACTTTTTCCCTTTTATCCGATAGCAAATTTGGATTTTTAAGATTTCAAATGGGTTTATTTATACATGAGTGGAATTATCATCCAAAATTGAAACGCAAAATACATTAACATAAATGAAAATTTAGTGTGATGTAACATATTTTGAAATTTTACATCTAAAAATAATAAAAACAGTAAAACCAATTTTTATTTTCATTAAGAATATTTTTAATAGAATTACCATCAAATCAAATATTTTAAATAATTGACAAAATAAAAAACAAGAATTCTTAAGTTTTTCGTGTACATTAAAGTTTTGCGTTTTAATAATTTAGATTTTTCATGAGATACTCCTTGTCACATAACGTCACAATCTCCTACACCCCTCCCCCCCCTTAAGGTGTGACGTAATTTATGGTTGGCCCCTAATTTGTGAATCCTCGAGATCGAGATTTTATTATTCGTAATTGTAAGAATATACGTACTTTTTTGTAAATTATTTTTTTAGTGTAAAAAAGTATAAGAAATGTATAGAATTTTTTGTTTTGATGGTAAAAAACGCATTCGTATATTTTTTCGGTATTTTTCAAAACTTCCAATATTACCGAGACACGTTCGGAAATTTCCAATATTTCCATTTTCATTTACAACACCACTCTCCACTTTTAAAGATTTTTTAAAGGGGTCCCGGGACCTTCAATAAATTAATTTTAATTTTTATCCCAAAAACAAAGCAAGATAGGAAAAAATATAAAGAGACAAAAAAGTTATATTTTTAGTTGCTTAATCTAAAAAAATATAAAAATTGCAATTGCAAAATTATTTTCGATAAGGTGTTTACTAAGACGCCACTGGATTGAATAATTTTATTTTAATTAGGCCTAAATTAGGCTCTTATTACTAGAAATATCATTGACAAATTTCAAGTAAATCGGCTACAGGGTAGTTTAAAAAGTTTAACACCTGTATCTTAGAAACTATGCATTTTCGAAGATATGTTATTAGAAAATATTTTTCAATAAGCAATCACCTTTTAAAATTTGGCTGTGCATTTTTCGAACACCCTGTATATTGCAATTCCAATAATATTTCAAACACACGAGTCAAATTAATAACCTTCTTATTTTTTAAGTCGGTTAAAAATGCTTTTTACAATTCTAATCCTGATTGCCAACTCTGCCGGCCTCGTTAGAAACATTAAATTTTCAATTAAGCTGCTTTCTGCCAATATTCCTTCTTTCTGAAAACGCAATTAGTTTTCGCATTCCATTATGCCTCATTTTTCTTTTTATGAATTCCTTTAACTCTTGGAAAATTATTGCAAACTTTCTGTTACTGGAAATTTTCAGTCGGTTTAATTGAATTTTTAAGTTAAAATAAAAATACTTATTTTTTAAAATCTTAAAGATATCAATACTTAATGACATAAATAGTCCAGTAACTAAAGACCTGAAAGTACCCAAAGCTGAAAATAAATCTGTACAGTTTTCATTTGTGGCGCAATTCTTAGGTCTTCGCGGATGGTTTCGAGCGAGATAAAGTTTATCACGATTCCGACGTGGAAACCCGCTGAAAATGCCCCCCAAAGTCCCCAAAATGAGTTTCCCGCGAATATCTGCCAAAATATGTTAATTAAAGAATTTTTGTTTAAACAAAAAATTAAAATCACCTCAAAATCTACAAAAATGATCCTTCGCAACACCAATATTTTTCGCAAAAACTGCCGTCAAAAAATCCGTAACATTCCAGAGTGGAGTGGTAGTTTCTTACCGCGAGTCCCTGGTGTATGAATTTCCCTGATTTTTCAAACATTATTGGACTTTATTAAAAAGAAAAAAGAACATTTAGAAACTAGAGGCCCTAAGCTTTCAAATGATGTGCATTGAAAAGCATTTCAATAGATGATGAGTTTTTGATTCGCGTTTATTCTACAGATTTTTTAGAACTCCGGAAACGGCTAAAAAATGCAGATGGGCAAAACAATTTTTTATCAAAACGCAAGAAGGATGGTGAAGGAACTATTTTGGGATCATTAAACATTTGCTAAGGTCTCATTATAAAAAAGAGAATGAATACCTTAAAAAAAATATTCTAAAAGGAAAAAAAACTTTGACCGCTTTTTTTAATATTCTAGAAAAATCAGAATGGACCCAAACTCATATGCAATGATAGTACAGGTTTTCCCATTCCGATGAACTTTAAATGATTAAAAAATGTACATTATTGCTAAAATGAGGGGACTTTTGGGTCCTGTTCCGATGTTCAATTCGTGGTCAGTTTATTGACAACCGGTACCACAGCTTGGCTATTAATGGCAAAAGAGAAAGATACAGTTGTGGGGTTAGCCACAGAGTACACGAGCTACAATTTACGCCAAGCACAACCATCTGAAAGAGTGAGGTAAAATACTAAAATAGAGAAAATATTCATTTTGATGCCCGAGCAATATACAACTTGTAATAGGTCAGGAACCTTCAAACACATGCCCATGATCTCGTCACAGATGGATTTGATTATATTATTGCAAATTTTAGATTGTAATTAAATCATGATTATAATATTACTTTATTGCCATATAAGATTATAAATCTTCTCGACAAAGTAGAATTAAATAAAAATATGATAATCACAAAGAATCATAATAAATTAAACATGATATTATGAGGATAAAAGACAATATAATGGTTTTATGCAATAAATCTATTTTAAATTATCTTTAAAGTATTGAGACATACGTATAGTTTGTCCAAGCTAACATTTTTGTGTTGGCTTACATGTTCAAAAACAAAAATTACTAGACTCAACGTCAAAATCAGCTGATTGGCGTAAATCACCCAGTAATGGATTAACGGCATTTCAATTTTTGTATTAAATTTTTTTGTGTTGGGGTGTGTTATTTCGTGTTTTAAAGTAATTAGTGAGATTAGAGATTACTCTGCAGTGTTTTTATTTTTTTTTTTGTGGACTATTTGACATTTTTTATATTTAATAATTTATTTTATTTTGGACTAAGTTTTTATTTTTATTGGTTTTAAGAAAAAAGCACTAAAATAGATATTTTTAGTGTATAAATCACAATGATTACTGTATTTCCAGTTTGGAAAAGCTTCGAAACCCACTTCAGAGCTGTGATGAGTCGGAGGTAAGAAAATATAACCTAATAAATATTTTTTGAAAAATGATGCTATCAGAATAGTGATCTTGCAAAAGGTAAAATAACTCGTTTTAAGAGTATCATAATCTAAACATACATCCTCAGATGTGCCAAATATTTTAAGATTTAAATATATTTATGAATGTATTTTTTAGGATCGCATATATAGTGGCAGTTGCTGACAATATAAGAAGCAAAATATGAAATTTATAAGTAACTTAGGCTTAATGGAAAAACCAAATGTGCAACGCATGAGAAGGAAATTTTCAAAAGGTTTTATGGAAAATGAAGATTTAGGAAAAAAAAAATCTTTGGGTGTTTCTCGATGAAACCTGGATCTTCTCGAACAGCTCTTTCCGCAGGTCTTGGCAGGATGACGATGTATATTTTAGTGGAAAGGTAAAACATTCTAATGACTAATTATACTCTAGAAAAAAATGTACTTTCCTACACTTAAAGAAAAATTGCCCATTTTTTTTTAAATCACAAGGTAAAGCACTTTAACAATCCTCTAATAAAATTTTGTTTTGCCTTATAAATTATCACAGTTTTACAAAAAAGCTTCCTCTTGCACACCGACAAGCTGTAGAAGACCTGTTTCTCTTTTAGGAATATTTTTACAGCTTCTGCTCTGAAGCATTAGCTGTCATAATTCCTTCTTTTGTATATCCCAATTAGAGCAAATTAAAAGTCTACTTAGATGCATCCCTTTATTGTCCACTTCACATTTCCCACTTTTTCCGCACCTTCATCTCTAGAGTTTTGAGACTACGAAATCTTATCAGTAATTTACATCTGACTTCACTCTAGACACTCGTAGTATGTGAACACTTAGACTTTAAGCATAAGGGGTATCCTGAGAAAAATACACATATATGACAGATTCGGTAGATACCTCAGTTAGGGTCTCTTTCATACATAGGACATATGATTAAACCTGTAGCTCTTAGACAACATTAAACTACAGAACACACTTGCTGCATTCTTATGAAACATTAAAGTATATTTAATTAAAAAACTAATGAAATACTTATATTTTCCTTAGATACATTATTCTACATGCTGGTTTAGAAAAAGGATTTGTTGATGGTGCCAGTAGAAGTTTTAAATCGAAAACAAAAACAGGAGATTACCATGGCGAGCTGAAAGCTGAAAATTTTGAGAAGTGGGTTAGAGATGATCTACTACCTAATTTGAAAAGGCCTTCATTAGTCATTTTAGGTAATGCCAGCTACCATAGTAGGTTGTTAGAAAACTGGCCATGTAGTGGCGGGAAGAAAGAAAATATGGTTAAATGGTTAAAAAAACGAAATATTCCTTTTGCAAAATCGGCGACAAAATAGATTTTGTGGTGCTTGATTCAGCGCCTACCAAAGTCTTCCAAATCTTATGTTGTCGATGCTCTTATTCAGGAGGGTGGTCATCAAGTGCTGCGCTTGCATCCATGTAAATTCAATGCTACTGAAATGGTATATATTTAAAAATAATAAGACATTCCCTATTTTATGGGACCCACATTATTAGTATATTAATAAGGTAAATGGTAATAAAAATCATTTACAAGTTATCTTCTTTTTACTTTTTAGCTTTTCTTTATTAAACTACCTTACTGCTTTTAATAAAAGCTAAATATTAAATGACTATTTCATTTAAACACATAACATCAATGACCACAGTAGTTGCCAAAATGCTTGAACTCACAAGCAACCATTTACAGTCCAGCTGCTAAAATGCCAAACCTACCACTTTGTCTGCTCTCTTATCTTAAAAGTGTCCAGACTAGTATCTGCTGCGTGCATATTGCATACATTTTTCTTTCGTCATTACATATGTTTGCTTTTTTCATAAAAACGCCTGGTGGCCACTGCCACTTCTAAAGCCTTAAACACGACCTTCCAACGTTTTTGATAAATTTATTTTATAAAATATAAGCATCTTATTGTGTTAATGATACTCTGAATAAATAAATGATTATTACTGTTTTGTTTTATTTATTTTATAATTTAATATAGGAAGCAGCTAATGAAGTTATATCAGATGAAATAAATCGACTTTAGGCATCTTTACAAAATTGTAAATTTGCATAATAAGGGATATCGAACCATCCCTTATAGTAAGATATTTTGTCAGGATATATCAATTCAACTGTAAAGAGTTTGCCCGCAAATATAACAAAACATAACGGGTCTGTTTGATATTCAGAAATAGTGTACACTATTTTACATTTTTTTACGTACCTAAGCGCTCTAATTGAAGGTGTATTTAAGGACTAAGTGTGTACAAAAAGTGTAAAATAGTGTAAACTATTTCTAAATAACAAACACTTAATAAATAACTATTAATCTGCACTAAATAGGCGAAAATGATAATTTTTAATAAAATATTATGGCCAAAAATCAAGCTTTCACAATTTATGCAAATATATGAACAGCAAGAAAAAAATACTGATGAATTTAGTTATTGTAATCTAACAACATTTTTTTTAAGATATTAAAATTTTAAAACTCCCTTCCCTTAGTACGGTCCTGACTAAAATTCTTATATCAGCCAACTTAAATCTGAAAAACAAAATTTACTAATATGTAGGGATATTCGCATTGCCAACCTAAAAATGTTAGCTTGGACAAACTATACTAAGTCTTTTCTAATAGGTTTTTGGGGGACTAATTGAAGTTATGTAAACTACCTATATTTTTAATAGTAGCAGGTAAATGCTGAAACATTTTTTTTCAGTCATAAATTAAAGCTTTTTTTTTATTAAAGTAGAACATGGATTTGGCAGATAAGGTTAAGGATTTTGCCTTGTATTGTGCGAATAATTCTTAGTACTATTAAACAAATAATGTTTATAATTAAAAGATACTGTTTCTAAAATATAGATAGAAGTAGTGTTAAAATTCTTTTTGATATAAATAATTGTTTTCCAAATACGAGTATATCGAACTGCTCTTCTTTGCAATAAAAGCACCGAATATAATAGATATTGATAAGAATTTCCCCCAAAGACAATAAATTAAAAAAAAATAAGAGCTGGTAAGAGGCCACTATCCTTCAGCCAGACCTTGACTTTTATGTTAATGGGTCCTTTAAGAATACTTACACGAATTTTCAAAGTACCTCAGAACCTATTAAAAAAAATGAGATTTATTCTAAAACTCAATGCCTTTTTTAATACATAATCCAATAGTATAAAACAATATTTTTCATTAAAAAAAAAAACCAAAACGTAAAAATCTACACAAATCTCAAAGTGAGATTTTTTTCGACTACAACTAAATAATTTAAACAATAAATATATTATTTGGCAGCCAAATTACTGACGACACAAATTAACAGAAAATACTCCTAAATACAAAATGTAACGATTATACAAAAAAAAAACATTTTTGGTCATTGACTATCACTTTAAGGAACAAATTTGTTTGATTGATCACATGATCGCGGTTTTTGAGTGCCTAAATATGTAGAAATTGTTGTTTTTAAGAACGAGCTAAATTCATTATGAATAAAATTAAATTCTAAATTATCTCGAAATATATGCACTTTTAGCAAAAAATGTAGATAGCTTTTATTGTAAAATAAAATGATCTATCGATGGTACCTACCTTCATTCAAAAACATCTATTTTTTTTTTTTGATTTTTGTCCCCAACTATTTTCTGTGGCTTAAAAAAAAGGTGCAAAACCTTTAAAATGAGCCTGGTTTTAATTTTTTGCCGATTCTTTTTTATATCAGATTAATATTGTTTATAAACCTGACCTGATAATAATATAAATAAAAATGTAACATTTAATAAAAAAAATGCAATAAAATTTAGAGCAATGTTTATTTTATGGTCTATTATATTATATATATATATATATATATATATATATATATATATATATATATATATATATATATATATATATATATATATATATATATATATATATAAATATACAACTTTATCATCTTCCTAAAAAAATGTTGTGGACAAAAATCTAAAAAAAAAATAAAAACAACAATTTGTTAATTTCTTTTTTGCATTTTTTACAAAAAGATCTATACATATTTTTGCTTAAAAAACATAAATTTTAAGATAATTTAGAATTTTTAAAAAGATTAAAAATTTACCCCGTTGTCAAAAACGCCAGTCTAATATAATTGCACATTGTATCTTTTTTATATTTAGGCACCCAAAAACTAAAATTAATTATAAACCCCTTTTATCTTCTAAGCTATAGCCAATATTATATTTATTAGATTTCCAAAAACTATACAAAAATCCCAACAAAGAAGTAATTATAGCTGAATGCATTAACCAAGTGGCAATCAAAAATACCCTTCTTCTAATAAAACTGGCACTTGAACGACATAAATCCTTTAAAAAGCCTTTTCGCAAATAACTTGACCCGATTTTCCTATGAAAAGTGGAGATGCTTTTGACTTACTGATGGCGTAACGAGTTTTTAGGTGAAATCCCTTGTGAAAACGAGATTACTTTAAAAAGATGAGGCATAGACAACATAAAAGTCGTCGGCTGGAAAATTATTCAAAGCTATTGGAATTTTAACAACAATGCCACACGGGAGTTTATTGGTCAATCCACAAATATATTGTTGCATTAGAATAATAGTAAGACAGCTGAGAACTGAGAAGGTTAGTTTTGAAATATTGGGCACTTTATTAATAGGATTAGAGTATTTGGAAAACCTTTAGATTACTTAAGAGCCGTTCCATGTGCAATCTAGTCCAGTAACTGAAGACCTGAAAGTACCTAAAGCTGTAAATAAACCTGTACAGTTTTCATTTGTGGGGCAATTCTTAGGTTTTCGCGGATGTTTCAAAATTTCTTTGTATAATTTTCTGGAATATAAAATCCGTCTTTTTAGACATTTTATATCGTGTGAACCTAATTAAATAGGCTAGATGACTGATTTTAAAAATTTGGTACCTAACAAACACAATACATTTTATATTTCTGGAAAAACTGCTGTCTTTTTAATAAAACTGAATGATAAAGTTTAAATTATAAAATTCGCGCTAAAAATGCTCTCTGTAATGGCGTCGACATATGTTTCGCGTAACGTCATATGCAAGTAAACAAGTTAACAACGAGTGCAACTACAGTGAATTTTGTTAATAATTTCTCAATTTATTGGCTAAAATGGTATATAAATGGTGTGTAGTGCCACAATGTACCAATACTTCTCTGAAAACACCACAAAAACTGTTTATATCTGTCCCAACAAATCCTAAAAGGAGCACAATTAGCTCGAAGAGATCCAAACAGCTTTGTATCGCATTTAAATGTTTTTATGTAAGCAGAGCTGGGATTCTGTAAAAATATAAGGAAAGAGAATGTCAAAATAGGGATCACTTGTCTTTGTTGCGCTTACAGGTAACTCATAAGTTTGTCATTGTTTCGAAAGAGATAGGGAAAAGGAATGTCAAAAAAATTGCTTACAGAATCGGGGCCCAGATCACTTTAATGTAAGTATACAAATATCCTGCTTTAAATACCTACCATAGATAACCTAACTTTAAATATATAATGACTAATCGAATTTATGGCAAGTTTACGACCTCGCTCACTAAACAAACGATAGTGTCATTAAGCATGCGTATTTAAAAATCGGGATCAGTTCCGGACTTAGAATTTGTATGTCATTAATTAATTTATATTTATAAAATATATTTTTTATATATTTAGATACTAAATTCTTTTATTTTGCGTTTCTATACATATATAAATTATGTTAGGTAGTAATATAAACCATGAGTTAACAAAATTAATATTGAAAAATTTAAATATAAAAAATAGGGGCTAATAAAAGATAGGGTTAATTTCAAGACCCAGTTTTTTTACCGCCTTAAAATGGTTTGGAAACTGTTAGAATTTATTAAACGCGTGACTGTCGACTTTACACGGTTTTATGTCAGTTCAAAAACGACGAAGTTTGAACGCTTTCTATATATTTAAAGGGTTTTGCTTTGCTTGGGGATCAGTAAAGGGAGTCAATAAACGGTTTTTTGCGAGATTGGAACAGACTTATAAACAGAAGGGTAAAAAAATGTTTATACAAATAACGTTAATTTTCCTGCTTACACTTATGTTTTCGATAGCGATAAAAGTATATTCTAAACATCTTAAATGTATTTATACAAAACGAGCATTTATTTACTAGAGGCAGCCTTGCCGTTTGGCAGTGCGAAAGAGAAAAAAGAATCATAGGATAAACCTTTCTCCGTGGCCAACCATAGTGCCGATGATCGACGCGGAGAGACCGACAAATCAGCACGCAGAGCGGGTATATATATTCTTTCTCCGACCAATGATCACGTTGGAGGGAGAAAAAGGTTATACCGCTATTCTTTCTTTCTTGCACAAATGATCGTTTTCCAAGCGGCAAGAGTGCCTCTAGTAGGTATATGCTCCAAGGGAATATGTTTTATGTTGTAATCATACTTACTGACTTTTTAGATTAATGCAATACATTTTTGGTTCAGATTTTTTTAATCCGAAATAGTGATTTTTTTTCAATTATGATTGTGTTACATAGATGAAACAAAAAGTTAATTCTTAGATAAGCAACAAGAGTCTTGTTCAGTCGTATTCGCCATTTTTTATTATTATTAACTACAACGCATCAGTTTTGAATCAGTACAAAAATTTGTGGCTTTCCATAGCTGTAACATTCAGAAGAACTAGAGGAATTTAAGGAGCTGACAATGGATAATATGTTTATTTTTGATTAAGAGCAACATCTAAACAAACCAAT
This sequence comes from Listronotus oregonensis, assembly GCA_019359885.1. Taxonomy (NCBI): domain Eukaryota; kingdom Metazoa; phylum Arthropoda; class Insecta; order Coleoptera; family Curculionidae; genus Listronotus; species Listronotus oregonensis. The sequence continues at coordinate 53,713 of JAHBCN010002480.1, forward strand.
GTGTTTCACTGGTTCAAAAAACCAGTAACCATGGTTTTTTTAACCAGTGTAATACATATTTTGTTTAAGTCATCAATTGACGAAGTACGGAACTGGCCGGCGACGAATTTGTAAATAAAATCGATCTGCTAGTACGTTCTGCGCATGATTTAGGACCCTAAGAGATGACTAGAGCCACGGCGCACGGACACATTTTTTTGCCCATAAAATCTCACTTTTGAACCGCACATCTGATACCCTTTACAGGTCCATATTGAGGTCAGTGATACCTACCGATTTATATATGTTGGGATCAAACCCCGATTTCGGCCAATGGACGGAAAAAGTGGTCAAAACGCGTTCCGGTCGACAGCTTATTGCCAATGTCCGAAATATCGCTTTCCGGCCGTTTAACGTAGACCAGAACGCGTTCTGGAACTTTTGCAATTGCCAGAATGAGTCTAGCATACAAACAAGCCGTCCAAAAACAGATTTTGTGCTTGTTTCAAAATAAAAAGCCGCTTTGCTTACCAGAACTAACCATGACCGACTAGAACTTAGGGCTTTTGAATTTGTCTTAATTATTTCTAGAAGTTATAAACAAAATTTTAACACCCATTAGAAAAAACCCGGGGAATATATAATTACATTTTTTAAAAAAATTATAACTTTTATTACATCAAAAATTATAAAAATTTTGTTAACTTCTATGTAGGGATAATTTAGACAAATTCAAAAGCCCTAAATTCTAGTCGGTCATGGTTAGCAAAGCGGCTTTTTATTTTAAAACACTTGTTTTGGTCTACCTTAAACGGCCGAAAAGGGATATTTCGGTCATTGGAAATATGCTGTCAACCAGAACGGGTTTAGGCCAATTTTCCGTCCATTGGGCGAAATCGGGATTTTATCCCAACGTATACAACAAACTATCGCCTTTAGATAACTTATAAACACTTTAAGGTATAACCTAACTTTTGGATTAAAATGATTTTGTTTGTTCTAGAAGTTAAATACCTAGCAAGTTAGTACTTTCTCTTTTTATACTTAACGATATTATTCTTGAATTGCAGATGGAAACTGATATAATAAAGTACACAAAATACAAAATGGGCACTTTTTCAATTCGCCTTCCATAAAAGATGGTACTTCTTATATTTCTACACTGCATAAACATAACCTACAATAAGATTTTAGTTATTTAGATAGTTAAAGATCGAAAATAGCACTTGAAAACACACATCACAAAGCTTGTGACATTTATTTACTTGCGTGTGACATCACCAAAGTTGTAACCAATCACAGAGTGTTCCACTCGCTGTATTAATTTCAAAAATATTTAAATTTTAATACGTATATTTTGCAATAAATATCATATTTTACTCTTTATTATAGAAAATGTTTTTCCCTTTTATACTATTATCTGATAGGATGACCAAATTTAAAGCTTATTTTCAATGGTGGCAAAGCCTATTATAAAAGGCAAAATAATTTATCTTAGCAAACATTATTCACGGACACATTTATATCCTAAATCAAAATTCAAAAAAGGTGCCAACAAAAAAACATAAACCCCCAAATATTAAAATTCCAATATCACAAGCTACTTAAAGCAAAAAACAAATAGTCAGTCAATTAGTAAATCTAATTAATGAACACATTATTTGTTCTACTTAGTTTAGTCCATTTAGAAAAGTAATTTGTCTTCATACATCATCGTCGCTGATAGGTCTAAATCCGAGTCAAAAAAAAAAACAAAATAGAAACTGACCCCCTTTGGAACAGGGGTATGTTTGCTTTCGAATTTTATATATGGAAAAATATGCTAACACAAATTTATTGTACAGGGTCATTTAAAAAAACACATGTGAAATAGCAATTTTGTGCTTTTTTTCCCCTAGAATCTGAAAGAATACCAAAAAAATATTATCTTAATTAAACCAAAGGGGTAAACCTAAAATAGCATTTTTTTAATCTTCATAAAACCTGATTTTTTGGTCCGTTTTGAAAACGTCTCATTTTTTACGAGGGGTTTTAATTAAAAGGATTTTGTATTTCTTTTTAGTATAAAACAAAATTTAAAAAGTTAAAAAATTTTTTTTATATGGTAAAAAATTGTTTACCCTAGAAAAATTAACATTTTTACAGAGCTAAAATTTAAAAAAAATATGACAGAAAAAAGTATTATTTTAATTTAAAATTTTTTGTAATTTTTTAATTCCTAAAAATTCACCTCTTACAATATTACAATGCCAAAAATAGTAAAGCACCGCGGATTTTTTGCATCGAATCGCTTTTAAAATGCTCCAAAAATTGGTTTTTCCCATAACCCCTTTTCAGTTTTGTGAAAAAAAGGTCTCAAAAAAACCATTTTTTTAAATTTTTTTTAAGAGATACAAGGTCCTATATAATAAAACTGTTTAAAACAGTTACTTTTTTAAACTTGTTTTTATATTTTTTTTTTTCCCTTTATTTTTCTTTTTAAATTTTAAAAATTTTACTTAAAAATGATCCCTTGGCAATTTAAGAAGAATAATAAAAAAAAAAAAACGATTTTTTTAAAAAAATTTTTATAATATATTGTTCCCCTTTATGAAAATCAAGAATTGGACAAAAAGAAGGGGGAATATAGTAAAAAGGTTATTTGACTTTCAAGTTTGATGATGGATATCTCGAAAACGAAATTTTTGGGGCCAAATATTTTTCAGATTCGTGATCAGCGCCCCAAAAACCCCCGTATCCAAATTTGGTCAAAATCGGAGTTGCGTCCACTTTCTAGACAATTACCCAAATTTTAACAAAATCGTCTATTTTTTTCCTATTAAAGATCTGTAGAAACCTCAAAAGGGTGATTTATAAAAGATCACAACACTTTTTCATGCTCGGAAAGTAAAAATTATATCAAGCCGGGTCTAACCAAAAAGTTTAAAGGTGAGGAAGCCCCCAAAACTGTAGAACAAAATTGTCCAGCCGTGCAGGGGCGGGAACGGGGGTGGCAATGCGGGTTTGGGCAAAAGGGGTAGTGGGTCTAACATCTAACAACTCGGGTATCGACCCAAGGAAGTTTTAAACGTGTATGGAAGCCCAATGCTATGTCCCATTCGATCAAAAAAGTCCAGCCCAGTATAAAAATAACTGTCAGACTTGGCCTTTTCCGATTCTGGGGGAAAACAAAAAATTTCCCCCAAAAAATTTAATGTGTTGCCCACTTACACACTGATAAATCAATGTGCAGTTAAGCAACACATTATACTTTTATGAGAGCCGGAATACCTTTTTAAAGCATCGGGCACGCGGCGCGTATGATATCCGCGCTGTACCATCCACCAACCGTTGGCGTCGTCGTCTCATCAATCGCCGTTTTCGTTGTGGTTTGTGCCCTTTGCGCCGATTAGTTTCGGTTGTTTTGCCTTGTGTGATTATATTTTGTGGTTGCAGGAGTTTTTTTGGGTTGATAAAAACAGTTTTATTTTAGTGATTAGTGTTTATTTAAAATTTTGGGCTATAATTTTTTTTTTTTGTTTGTTATTTAAAACGTAACAAAATGCGGGGGGTTGATGGTTTTTTCTTAAATAAAAAGGGGAAAAACCCGGCTTTTTTTTCTTTGGTAATATTTTTATTTTAAATTGGGGGTTTTTTTTTGGACGTAACGTTGGTAACCGAATAAAAAAAAAACCTATATCAATTATGAATAATGAAAATAAAATTTTCTGGAAATAGGGGGAAAAAAAAATCTTAACTATTTTTTTTAAGGGTTACCACAATTTTTGTTGTTTCGTGGTTAAAAAAAAGAAAAAAGGGGTTTTCTTTTTGGTATTTTATTTCATTTAACAATTTAGTTTTTAAAAATTTTTTTTAAAAAATCGTTTTTTATTTATTTACAAAGATTTTTGGTAAAAAAAAAAACCCAAAAAAATTTAACCTTTTTAAAAAGGGGGCTGAAAAATATTCTTTCCATATTATATCAGATTTTAAAAAATCCAATATTACACAATAATTTTAAATATTCACAGTGATATCGTTGAATAACCAAAAATTTTTAAAAAAAAAAAAGGAATTTTAAATTTGACATATGGTATTCATAGATGAAAAAAGTTTAAGTCGGCCCTGACCCACTACCATTGCGCAACCCATTGCCGACCCCCGATTCCCCCCCTTTTCCCTGGTGGACAATTTTTTTACGAATTGGGTTCCCTACACCTTTTAAAACCCCTTTACACTCAGGTATAAAAAATTTTTTTTTTTTGCAGGTCCCTGGGGACCTTGGGAAAAATAAATGCTGAATACCTATTAGCATGCAATTTTAAAAACCCAAAAAAGATGAACTAGTTTTTTTTTTATTTTAATAAATAACAATTTTATTATTAAATTTTTAAAAATTAACCTCCCCCCAAAAAAAGGGGGGTAAAGTTTAAATCAATAGAAGGGCTTGAATTAAATAGTTTAATAAAATTGGAGAAATATTTAACAATAATTGTAAATTATCGCTATTACTTTTAATGTTCACGAGGAAAATAAAAAAAGAATCGTAAAAAAATGTAATGTCATCAGCTTAATATATAGGATGGCCAAATGAAAACAAACGAAGGTTTTTAAGGTAGTTCACTCGTAAAACTTTTTTTTTTTTAATTAAATGAAATTGAAATATAGGGTTAATAAAACTGTCTTTTATCTAGTTAAACAAAAGAGATATTAACAATCAAATTGTGCATAATTAACATTGTCGATATCTCTCATGTATGAAAGCCATGCCTTTATTTTGAAATATCTCGAAAACGGTTCTTTCAATATGCTTTAAAAACTAATTAAGCAAATAAAAAACAATATAAATCAAAGGAAAAAAAATTTAAAAAAAAACTGAATTTTTTAAAAGTTTTCTTAAAAAGATTTTGATTTTTGAAAGTTTACCAGGTCTGTTTGTTATTAAAAATAGTGTACAGGTGATTCATTTTAAAGTAAACAGGGCTTTATTTTTGAACTTCCCCGTACTTTTTTAAAAAACGAATATAGCCATTTCGTGTATTTTTTTCTGTATAGTTCAATAATCTAATCAAAAAAACATTTGAAACAAAAACAAAAAAGTTACAGCACGAGTGACGTATTTTTTAAATGGAATACCCGTTTATTTTTTTATCAATAGATAGAGATTTTTACGAGGAATTCGGTAATATAGGGGTTGCTGGGTTTATTTCCTGTGGTTCTGCTGCAATTGTCTAAAAACTGCATGATACTATAAGGACAGTTTCACCTGAAAAAACCTGGCTGCCACAGGTCACAGGTGCTTATTTGTCAAAGTCAAGAATTATAAAAATACGTTTATTACTTTTTGGAGTAGTTTTATAATGATGTTTTCATCAGAAGAACGGCTTCAAATTATAACTCTCTATTATAAATGTGAAGAAAACGCCAGGGAAACACAACGAAGATACGTTGCAAATTTCCACCGAAATATATCAGTAAAAACTATTTTAAAACTGAGGGTCTTTTTCGAAGAAACAAAATCGTTACATATTAGAAAAAGGACTACAATGGGAAAAAGATCGAGCTATTCTAAATTATTTTACTTTGTATCCCATGAAGTCAATTACTGACGCAGTTAGAGACTTGAGGTATGGCCCTGCAAGAAGAAGAGTAACCTATGCGACGGTTTAGAGAACACTGAAATATTTTAAGTATCTTCCATATCACGTTTTTCCAGTGCAGCATTTAACAAGTGAACAAAAGGAACTTCGCTTTCAATTTGTTTCCCAAGTTTTAATCCATGAACAAGATAACGATCCTACCCTGTTTCAAACGATTCTTTGGACGGATGAAGCTACGTTTACTACATCGGGAATGTTTAACCGACGCAATACGCACAGCTGGGCAGGAGAAAATCCCAGAAAATTTCAAGAGATTGAATACCAAAGGAGGTCTTCTCTTTGTGTCTGGTGTGGTGTACTTAACATTAGAATTGTCGGGCCAATATTCTATGAGGGATCCTTAACTGGAGAAACATATCTTAATCTTCTTGAAAACGATATTGAGGACATTTTAGAAGAATTGCCACTCAACGTATCGCAAGATAACTTGGCAATAAGACGAAGCGCCGCTCCATGCTGTTCGTCAAGTTGTGCAGTATCTCAATCGTCGATACAATCAGTGGATTGGACGTTATGGCACTATTAGATGGCCACGTCCAGATACTACAATTTTAGACACTTTTCTATGGGGTCACTTGAAAAATGTCGTTTACCAAAATGGTAACACAAACACACGAAAGAAATGAGAGGAAAAATTGTAAATGAAATTAATCGTCTTAACTAAGAACCTCAAATAATATCGGCGAGCTTAGAAGGAAGGAGGGGTTATAGATCATGTTTCGAAAATAACGGGGGTCATATAGAACATTTAAATTATTAGTAATATTATAATTTTTTGTTTTAAGGGTTTTTATTACCACCATATTTTACTCGTATTGTATTTTAATTTTTTCCGTTTATTGTAATTTTGCTGCTTGGTTTAGAATTTAGAAATAGGTATATTATATCATTTTTAGCATATAATATAATTCGAAGCCGTTCTTCTGATAAAACCTCATTATAAAACTACTCCAAAAAGTAATAAACGTATTTTTAAAAATTCTTGACTTTGACAAATAAGCACCTGTGACCTGTGGCAGCCAGGTTTTTTCAGGTGAAACTATCCTGATAATATCATGCAGTTTTTAGACAATTGCAGCAGAACCGCAGGAAATAAACCCAGCAACCCCTATATCACCGAATTCATCGTGAAAATCTCTATCTATTGATATTAAAATATACGGGGTATTCCATTTAAAAAATACGTCACTCGTGCTGTAACTCTTTTGTTTTTGTTTCAAATGTTTTTCTGATTAGATTATTAAATTCTACGGAAAAAATACACGAAATGGCTATATTCGTTTTTTTAAAATACAGGGAAGTTTAAAAATAAAGACCTGTTTACTTTAAAATTAATAACCCTGTACACTATTTTATTCTTTTTACGTAATCGCCGTTATGGAAGGTGTATTTTAGGACTAGGTGAGTCCAAAGTGTAAAATAGTGTAAACTATAACTAAATAACGAACAGACCTCATGTGTCGTGTGTACAGTTTCCTACAAAAATAATATTTTCGGTAATTATTTACAAGTGGGGTCAACCCTATTTTTGGCCATAAAAAATAGATGAATTGATGGATCATTATATTTTTTTCTTTGTTTTTACGGATTTATGGTGATGATGCGAAAATTTTGGATTTATTGGTTTTAAATTGAAAAAGTTGGAAAAAAAAATTTTTTAAATTTTTACGGGGAAAAATTTTCTTACATCCTGTAGTAAAAGAATTCTTTCCAGCTAATTCTAGACTTTTCCATTTTACTATAAAAAGCGCGAGGAAAGTCCGCACGGGCCAGTTTAGTTTTGTATTCCGAAGAGATAAGAAGTTGACAGACAGTTAAAGGTTAAACAGTTGTCATTATTACGTTACGTTGAAGTGTTACCATAGAAACGTTTGTAAACCTGTTTTCCAATAAAAAGGTGTAAAACCAGGATCCGTGTTTTTATACGGGGTGTCACGGAACAATATCAAAAAATTAATATTTCAATTAAAAAATTAGCTTTGAAAGTTTAAAAAATCGTTATTTATGCAAATAGTCTTAAATAACTTTTATTCTCATTGTCTTTAAGCATATTGTTATTTTTTTCGCAATCTACGTTTAAAAACAAAGAATTAAAAAAAAAATTGATGTCAAAATAAGTTTTGGTTAGTTTTTAAATTGTTCGTTTTTTTTTTTTTTTTAATTATTTTTTAAAAAAAAAAAAAATATATATATATATATATATATATATATATATATATATATATATATATATATATATATCAAAAACATGAAAACCAATATTTTTTTCAATCTTTAAAGACAAAAAACTATCAAAATCTTTATTTTTTCCTTTCACGATATTTTTTATCATAAATGCGCCGTAAAAACAAGCAGAATCAAAAAAAAAAATAAAAAATGCTAATTTTTCACCTAGATATGGCCAAAAATAGAGATGACCCCACTTGTAAATAATTACCATATTTTCCAGTATTGAGAACCTCTAACTTTTGGTCCATTGAAAATACTGCATCACGAATTAAACTAAAAGAGGAAAAATATAATGAACCGTCCTGGTACAAGCCCCGGCCCGTTCAACAATCAATTTTTGTTAGAGAGAGATGGGCGAGTTAGGCGCGGATGGCATGAAAGAGACGAAGTTAAAAGATGTTCATTCGAGATTGGGGTTTGAATTATGAACGGGCCGGGTTTTACTTACTATAAGGAGATTATTTTTGTATGACTGCCGCGAATAAACTACCTTAAGTACTTTTTACCTGTTTTGACAAAAACTCTTGGACCCGTTTACCTTTTCTCGAGGGGGAAACTTTTTAAGCATATGCACCAACTCATATCCACAACCCCTTAGCCAGGGCGAATTCCACCCCTGAAATCTTTAATGAAAAGGGGAGACGAGTTGTACCTTGATTGAAAGCTCTTTTGATTCTGTTTATGTATATACATACATTAAGCCATTTGGATTCAGTGGTTTTCGAAACACAGAGTGCCCAAAAAAAGCAAAATATTCGATTTTTAGGTGCTTAAAATGATTTCCAAATAACGATCGGACCCGTGTACTTTTTAAAGAAAAAACTGATTGCAGTCATTTGGTATACAGGGGTTTTCTGGGCCGCTGATCGCGAATGACTTCAAGTCATTTTTTGTTCGGAAGCTCATGTGTCCTAACCTTAAAATTGCACATTCCTAAAACTCTCCTAATGAGTACAAGTAAAAAAAAATGAAGTTGAAGTGGCTCCTACCATATTCTACTTTTTTATTTGAAAGTGAAAAAAGATGGTTTTTTTCTTTGAACGGTCCACGAGGCTGTGGCCCAAGCACTAACTTACCGTGGGATTTTTAAATGTGGTGAGAGGGAGTTTGTTCACACGGGACTTAAATATTTGGAGACTGGAAGAAGTTTTCATAGTCCCCGGGCACTCTAGGGGTGATAGAACTTCGGCAGGAAGTTCAGGGCCCTCCCAGTTAAACTGTAAAAGGATGCATAAAGTTGCACCAAGTGTTGCCCGTTGGGAGCTGCCAGAGAATATTAGACTGGAACCTTTTAAAAAGAAGTCGTGAAAATGCGCATTAACCTACGCGGTTTTCAAATCAGGCTTATTGACTGGCTTAGAGGCTTAAGAAAAAGGTGCAGTTGAAGTTTGGTGCAGAATTTTTTTGTAGAACCCATATTAAATTGAGCAACATGTTAAAGGTCCACAACATTTTGAAAATATGCAAAAATTTTCGGGGGGATCCAAATCTACAGAACGAGAACATTATGTATCAAACGCAGATTTCTGCATGGATTTGTGTAAAGATTTTATTGCCCCGCTGATATTCTTCTTCATAAAATAAATTATCGGTCCACGAGGACATTTTTGGAAAAAATACACCAGAGAAAAGTACCAGACGAATCAACTCTGCATAAAACTATGTTGATAAGGTCTATTTAAAAACTATGGACAAATACGACACAATCTGGAAGGAAAAAAGGGTTTGGGGTTTTGTGTCGATGAAACCACGATATAAAGGGAAGATATGTTGCAATATTATAGTTGCAACTTTAAGTTTTACGAACCTGAAACTTATATTTAATTAACAGTAAATTTCTTTTTCAAATCAATAGTGGGACAATAACAAAAAATTTTTAGTAGAAAGTATTACTTTACTACTGTCAGTCAGTAGTAGTTAGAAAAGTGGCGTTTTGTTTCTTTTGGATAGTGCTGCATATGCTGAATGCAGGACGACAGTTAAAGAACATTTTCCCTAATTGTAATATGACATGTTTAGCTCATGCCCTACATAGAATATGCAAATGGTACGTAACTTTTATCTACTTATTGATACTTTAGTTATCGAGATAAAAAGTTTTCCTAAGTCACCTGCGCGTATTACGAAATTTAAAGATAGGTATGTGTGTTTAAAAGTCGCATTACCGCCACAATCTGCTATTACAAGGTAGGGAATATGGCTATCAGCAGTTAATATACTCATATTACCATATAAATTACAATGTGGAAAAAAATATTATCTGACAGTTTCAAGATGATGCTTTAAGTGTAAAAAAAAGTAAAGAAGTTATAAATGCACCAAATGTTAAATCTGATTTAAAATTTATTTTGAAAATTTTGGATATCTTCCGGATGTGATTGAACAGCTATAAAAACAAAATGCCCACCTAGTGTCTTTATTTCATGTATTTCAAATTACTACAGACAAGCTGTTCCCAATAAAATTGGTGGCTTTAAAAAAATTGTATGTAAAAAAAATCTTGAAAAGAAATCCAGGATTTTTAGAAATAAAACATATTTCTGAGGCACCACAAAATAAAAGACGACTTGTAAAATAATTTTTATTTACCCAGTTACAAGCTGTATTGTCAAAGAAGCTTTTTAGACTTAGAATATTTTAAATTAATAAAAGAACCAATCTTTACCGAAACCAACTTTAAAAGACGTAAGTTATATCTTTTTAATGCAAATAAATTGTGAAACACTTCTGTTCAGGGCCTCTCTAGTTAAACTGTAAAAGGATGCATAAAAGTTGCACCAAGTGTTGCTCCGTTGGGAGCTGCCAGAGGAGGTATTAGACTGGAACTCTTCTAAGCAGAAGTCGTGAAAATGCGCATTAACCTACGCTTGGTTTTCAAATCAGGCTTATTGACTGGCTTAAGAGGCTTAAGAAAATGGTGCAGTTGAAGTTTGGTGCAGAATTTATTTGTACGAACCCATATTAAATTGAGCAACATGTTAAAGGTCCACAACATTTAGAAAATATGCAAAGTTTTTCGGGGGCATCCAAATCTACAGAACGAGAACATTATGTATCAAACGCAGATTTCTGCATGGATTTGTGTAAAGATTTTATTGCAGCTGATATTCTTCTTCATAAAATAAATTATCGGTCCACGAGGACATTTTTGGAAAAAATACTACCAGAGAAAAGTACCAGACGAATCAACTCTGCATAAAACTATGTTGATAAGGTCTATTTAAAAACTATGGACAAAATACGACACAATCTGGAAGGAAAAAGGTTAGGGTTTAGTGTCGATGAAACCACTGATATAAAGGGAAGATATGTTGCTAATATTATAGTTGCAACTTTAAGTTTTTACGAACCTGGAAACTTATATTTAATTAACAGTAAATTTCTTTCTCAAATCAATAGTGGGACAATAACAAAAATTTGTAGTAGAAAGTATTACTTTACTACTGTCAGTCAGTAGTAGTTAGAAAAGTGGCGTTTTGTTTCTTTTGGATAGTGCTGCATATATGCTGAATGCAGGACGACAGTTAAAAGAACATTTTCCCTAATTGCTTAATATGACATGTTTAGCTCATGCCCTACATAGAATATGCGAAATGGTACGTAACTTTTATCCACTTATTGATACTTTAGTTATCGAGATAAAAAAGTTTTTCCTAAGTCACCTGCGCGTATTACGAAATTTAAAGATATGTGTATTAATGTCGCATTACCGCCACAATCTGCTATTACAAGGTAGGGAATATGGCTATCAGCAGTTAATATACTCGTATTACCATATAAATTACAATGTGGTAAAAAATATTATCGACAGTTTACAAGATGATGCTTTAAGTGTGAAAAAGTAAAGAAGTTATAAATGCACCAAATGTTAAATCTGATTTAAAATTTATTTTTGAAAATTTTGGATATCTTCCGGATGTGATTGAACAGCTATAAAAACAAAATGCCCACCTAGTGTCTTTATTTCATGTATTTCAAATTACTACAGACAAGCTGTTCCCAATAAAATTGGTGGCATTAAAATTGTATGTACAAAAAATCTTGAAAAGAAATCCAGGATTTTTAGAAATAAAACATATTTCTGAGGCACTACAAAATAAAAGAACTGACTTGTAAAATAATTTTTGATTTACTCCAGTTACAAGCTGTATTGTCAAAAGAAGCTTTTTTAGACTTAGAGATATTTTAAATTATAAAAGAACCAATTTTACCGAAACCAACTTTAAAAAGACGTAAGTTATATCATTAATGCAAATAAATTGTGAAACACTTCTGTTATGTTTTTATTTCATATTTTTTAAATTTATATAATTAATATATCCTTAATACGCACGCCAATGAATTTACTAGACATAAAAAACGTAAACAAGCTCGTTCCGAAATCCGGGCCCTACGAAAAACACTCTTTAGTGATTACTGATTACTTTTAAAAAAAAATTATTACTTTAAAAAAAGCCAACAAAATTATTCAGACATAGATTTGGTACTAATCTGGTACTAATACCACGCGTAAAACAATAAAAAAGCGCCTACTTTTCAAATTTGAATTTCGTAACAATGAAGTTTATATTAAAAAAGTCAACAAAATTCTATGAGATTTTTAGACATTTGGTATGAATATGAGACAATTGAAAAAGCCTACTTTTTAAATTTGAATTATGTTACAATAGAGTTTACATTAATCGCGTTTATTTTAAGCAAATTTTTGCTAGCTTACCATGTAACATATTTACTTGTGCACAGCATAACTAACAGGCAGCACGATCTCTCCCTGGCGGCGCTTTTGATATTTTTAGGCACAAAACACGAAAGAAACGATTACAATTTAAATAAAGCAGACAAATTATATCTTAGCAAAACGTTGACTGAACTTCCGCAAGAAAGATGACCGTATTTCCCCGTCAATTCATAAAAGGGTGCTACTTTCTGTTAGTTATGCTGTGATACCAGTATGATACCGGTATGTTGTGGTTACCTAGGTGGTCACTTGCGTCTAAACGAGCGTCTTGACAGTGTTGACACATGAAACGCTTTATTATGCAGGGACTAGGCTAAAAAAAATACATTTTAATGTAAAAATTTAGGGTCTTTTTTAATACGTCCCAGCATTTTCATGTCTGAAATATAATTGGGAAAATAAAAAGGTTTATTGAAGACCTTTTTATCACAAAAACTGAAGCAGTTATGCTTAAAAAACCAATTTTTTGGAGCATTTTAAAAGCGATTTGATGCAAAAAAATCCGCGGTGTTTTACTATTTTTGGCATTGTAATATTGTAAGGGGTGAATTTTTAGGAATTAAAAAATTACAAAATTCAATTAGTAATACTTTTGAGCTGTCATATTTTTTAATTTCAGCTCTGTGACAATATGTTAATTTTTCTAGGGTAAACAATTTTTTACCATATAGAGAAAATGTTTAAACTTGCATATTATGTTGTTACCTACTCAAAAGAAGTACAAATCTTTTAATTGAAACCCATCGTAAAAAAATGAGACGTTTTCAAAAACGTCAGGTGTTCCATGAAGATTTAAATTTTATGTTGGACCTCTTTTGTTTTAATTAAGATAATATTTTTAGGTATTCTTTCAGATTTTAGGGGAAAACTGAACAAGATTGCTATTTTACATGTGTTTTTTTAAATGGCCCTGTACAATAAATTTGTGTTAGCATATTTTTCCATATATAAAATTCGAAAGCAAACATACCCATGTTCAGGCACTCAGTTTCTATTTTGTTTTGATTTAGACTCGGATTTAGACCTATCAGCGAGTATGATGTATGAAGACAAATTACTTTTCTAAATGGACTAAACTAAGTAGAACAAATAATGTGTTCATTAATTAGTTTTACTAATTGACTGACTATTTGTTTTCGCTTTAAGTAGCTTTTGATATTGGAATTTTAATATTTGGATAGTGATGTTTATTTTGGCACCTTTCAGAATTTTCATTTAAGGATATAAATGTGTCCGTGAATAATGTTTGCTAAGATAAATTATTTTGCCTTTTATAATAGGTTATTTGCCACCATTAATAATAAGCTTTAAATTGTGTCATCCTATCAGATAATAGTATAAAGAAGCATATTTCTCTATAATATAAAGTAAAATATGCATATTTATTGCAAAATATACGTATTAAAATTCAAATATTTTTGAAATTAATTCAGCTACTGGAACGCTCTGTGATTGGTTACAACTTTGGTGACGTCACATGCAAGTAAATAAATGTCACAAGCTTTATGTTGTTTGTTTTCAGGTGTTATTTTCGATCTTTAACTATCTAAATAACTGTTTCTTGGCCATTTTATATAAAAAACATATTTCAAGTAACATAATTATCCGTATCGTACCTCCAAAATGAACATACAATTTGTGCAAGCCGATAACAGAAACCTACCTAAGATAGACGCATTTATGATTGTGCCTTCCTTTAAAATTAACGCTGACTGCTATGCTGCAGAACTCAAAAATTTAAAAACAGCTGTGTAAGTACCTCTAAAAAATTATTTATTTACGTATTCATCATTCAGTATTTCTCAAAATCTTATTGTAGGCTATGTTTATGGAGTATAATTTATTATATCAGTTTCCATCTGCAATTCAATAATAATACCGTTAAGAAAGAGAAAGTACTAACTTGCTAAGTATTTAACTTCTAGAACGATTCTAGAACAAACAAAATCATTCTAATCCAAAAGTTAGGTTATACCTGTTACCTAAAGGTGATATTTTGTTGTATATGTTGGGATCAAACCCCGATTTCGCCCAATGGACGGAAAAAGCTCGGGAAAAAGTGGCCTAAACCCGTTCTGGTTGACAACATATTGCCAATGTCCGAATTATCGCTTTTCGGCCGTTTAAGGTAGACCAGAACGAGTGTTTTAAAATAAAAAGCCGCTTTGCTAACCAGAACTAACCATGACCGACTAGAACTTAGGGCTTGAATTTCTCTAAATTATTTGTAGAAGTAATAAAAAAAATTAACATCGTATTATAAAAAACCCGAGGAATATATAATTACACTTTTTAAAAAAATACTTTACCATATCAAATTTAATTTTTTTTTTTCCCGTAAAATTCAAACTTTCAGCTTGTAAAATTTTATTGTCTCAATTGAAGATTTGACCAAATTTATACGAGGGTTTTAGGCGCTGATACATCTAAAAAGAAACGTTTCGTTTTCGAGATATTAATTATAAAAGTTGAAAATCAAACTAACCTCATTTACACTATTCCTCCTACTTTTTGCACAGAATTCTTGATTTTTACACTAAATTGGCACACAATATTTTATAAACACCTTTTAAAAAACCGTTTTTTTTTAAATTTATTTTATACTTTTTTTTCATTTATTTGCAAACCTTTACTTTCAAACGCTGCAACCATGTAGGAAAACTAGGAAATTTTTCAGCAAACAAGCTTTGCAATTTATTGGAAAAAAGTGTAAAAAAACACACAAAATAGTTTAAAAGTAAAGCTTTGCAATTTCTAAATGACACAAAGGTGTAAAATAAATATAAAAACAATTTTTTAAATGGTGTTTAAAAAATATTGTAAGCCAGTTTAGTGTAAAAATCATAAATTGGGGTCCGGTGTAGTTTAGCTCCATTCGATTTGAAAAAAATAAATATTACAGATAAAAAGAACACATTTTGTTTAGTAGATTTCCAAAAGAAAAAATCCGAAGAAATGCATTTTTGCAGAGAAAAATAAAATTAAAAGTCGAAAAAATACTATGTTTTTAGGTTAAGTAAAAGGCCAGAATTTGCGACGTTGTCGAATCAAAAAAAAAATTGTTCGACGGCGCATTTATGATAAAGAAATTTTACAATTTAATGAGGAAAACCTAACGACAACTAACCAAAAACTAACCAAAACTAGAGTTGTTGTTGGTTAGTTCTGATTTGTTGTTTCTATAAAATAACTTCATTTCTGGTAAATGGGAAAAAACAACCTTCAATAATAACAAATTATTAGAAAACATCTGGCAACATTGCTTTTTTAAGGAGGAAATCCTAAACAAAATGACATCGTATCATCTCTTTTTGTAGGTATTCTTTCTCACTTTTTTCGTGTTGGTCAGCCATATTACTTTAGTATATTTTATATGGGAAATAAATTATTTTATTTTGTGTTAATATGAGTGAAAAATTAAATTTTTCAGGCCCTATGTGTTTTATAATGGTGTAACAAATAACTGAAAAAAAAATATATCAAAATATTACTGTTTAAAAATGGAGCTAAAGTTCACCGAAACCCATAAATTGTGTGCAAAAAGATGGGGGAATATAGAGAAAATGAGGTTAGTTTGATTTTCAACTTTGATGATGAATATCTTGAAAACGAAACGTTGCCGATTTTTTTTCGGATTCGTGATCAGCGCCATAAAAAAAACCCGTATACTAAATTTGGTCAAAATCGGAGTTTAAGTAACTTTCAAGACAATTACCAAAAGTCTTAAAGTATTTTAAGTAAGTTAAGTAATTTATACTTTTTTAAAGTCGAATAAAAAAATTAAAAAAGGAGCCACATTTTAAAGAGCTATTTTAAAGGTAGGTATTTAAAAAAAGGTTAAGAAGCTATTTTTAAATAAATGACATAGTTCAAGTGGAACCCAAAATGGAACTTCTTCAACCAAGCAAAAGGAAACCATAAATTATTTTTTAATTACTGACCTCCCTTTTCCGTTTGGTTGTATTTTTACTTGCAATAAGAAATTGGTTTTAATTTTATTATTTTGTTAATAAAAAACCACTATTTCGGTTCTGGTTTTACTATAAATTAAAAAAAACTAGAATTCTGTTTCTAGGGTAAGTAATTTTGGAACACAAATTTGTGTCTTTCTGAAAACTTGACAGCTAATTAACCTGCCAAAGAAACTACCTACCTAATTAAAAGTTAATTTAAAAACATGCCTACATAAAAGAAACAGGCCTAAAAAACAATAAACAAGCTTAATTAAAAATTAAAAGGTCGCTTTCCAATTACTAAAATGACGTACAGCATCATTACAGAGCGTAGGTTTAAAGAGGCACATTTTAGATTTCTTTAATTTTCATTAAAAATCGGAACACAACAGGCAGATCTGCATTTTAATCAAACACAAAACGCATCCAGGCCAAAATGACAACAAAGCACCTCCGACCGACTTCCATTCATACGAAAGATCGTGATATGAAAAAAGACAAAAAATAGGTCGTATGTCTGAGCTCTTTAGTAAAGTTGAATCGTAAACCCACCCAATGGTCATTGATCTTATGTTTTGCCGTATAATATCATCGAAAACGCAAAATTTACGTATTTTTTAGAGTGAAATAAAGGTAAACTTACCATTGTGTGAGATTGTATACAAATAATCCGTGTAAAAGGGGCATAAAGTGTTTTTTCTCGGGCACAAATATTAATCGAGTCACAACACACCCAAATGTTTTCACGTATGTCACTTTCTTACGCCGCAGTCGGAGGTGAACTGGCAATGCTGAACGAATGTTTCCGATGCAATACTCGGCTACACTGTAAACGCCTCCCGTGTTCTACAAGGTGATACACAAAACTGAATCTAGATCATAAATGGGTTTTATGAAAAGTATTATTTCGTGATGTAGGTATATTCCAGCTTTAACTGGAAACAAATAATGCAATTTTTACAATGATTAATTATTCAGAAAACGTAGCTGAAAAAAGTGCAGGTAGGTAGGCTAATTGTCTCGAAAGTTGTCTCCTCTCCGATTTTAACCAAATTTGGTATACGGGGGTTTTTTGGGGCGCTGATTACGAATCTGAAAAATTATTTTTTCGGCAACGTTTCGTTTTCGAGATATTCATCATCAAAGTTGAAAATCAAACTAACCCCATTTTCACTATATTCTTTTGGTTTACAATGCTTGATTTTTACACTAAAGTGGCACACAATATTTTATAAACACCTTTTAAAACCTTTTATTTTGATTTATTTTACACCTTTTTTCCATTAAATTGCGAACTTTCAAGTTCAAAGGCAACAGCCATATTTGTTTAGAATGTTTAGAAAACCCCTAGTGTACACATGGTTGCGGTCACGTTGGGGCGTGTAAAAGTGAAGGTTTGCAATTAAATGGAAAAAAGGTGTAAAATAAATATAAAAACACGTTTTTAAAAGGTGTTTGTGAAATATTGTGTGCCAATTTAGTGTAAAAATCAAGAATTCTGTGCAAAAAGAAGGAGGAATAGTGTAAATAAGGTTAGTTTTATTTTCAACTTTGATGATGAATATCTCGAAAACTAAACGTTGCAAAAAATATTTTTTCAGTATAACGTATACCAAATTTGGTCAAAATCGGAGATTAGGCAACTTTCGAGAAAATTACCAAAATGCAAAACATGGCAATTTTTTCCAAGCGCATACCTAAATTTGCATGAAAATTTGGGATTAAGCTTAACTTACCCTCCTTTTCAAAATCCATATTAAGCCGATGGGCGTAATTATTTTTAGGGGTGAAAAGTGAAAACTACTCCTTATTGCTAAAACCTATAAAACTATTAAAGCTTAAGTTGAGTAAAATTTGGATTCAAATAAGTTGAAAAAATAGTACATATTTCGTTTCTTTGAAACATTATTTGAAAAATTTCAGCCCTTAAAAATCAACCCCTATCATGTTTTAATTGTTAAAAAAATATTTACCCTAAAAATTAATATATTATTACAATGTTTTGCATTCAAATTTGGGATTAAGCTTAAATTACCCTCCTCTTCAAAATCTCCATTATGCTAAAGGTCTATTTTTATTTTTTTAGGGGTGAAAACTACCCCTTAGTGCAAAAACCTTCAAAACTTTAAAGCTTAAGGTGTTTTTCGTCGGCCACGGCTTAAGTCACATAAAATTAGGCTTATATAAATTGAAAAATAAGTATTTAATTCTTTTAAACATTATTAATAACTCTTATTATGATTTAATTAAAAAAAATTGTTTACCCTAAAAAAAATAACATATTGTCACGGAGTTGATATTAAAAAAATTGACTGCTAAAAGTATTACTAATTTAATTTTGTAATCTTTTAATCCTCAACAATACACCCTTATTATTACACAAAAAATAGTACAAACCCGGTTTGTTAAAAAATGCATCGAATCGCTTAATGCCCCAAAAAAATTGTTTTTGTGATAAAAAGTTCTTTAAAAAACCATTTTGTTGATTTTTTCAAGAGCTATAAGGTTCTATAATAAAGGTTTTAAATTGGTAATAGGAATTATTATACCTATTACCTAATTTTTATTTCCTTTTTTAAAGGTATACTAGCAAAGAACGTTTTCTATAAATTAAAACTGTTTAAAACCTTACTTTTTAAAGCGATTTTTTAGAGTTGGAACAAACAAAATATTTGTAATTCAAAAAAGCTTAAATTTGGTATTAGTCATTTTTACGTATTTCCTCTGTTGTTTACAAAAAAGATTAAAACCTTTTGATTTACCGACGAAAACTCCGACTTTGGGATCGCGAATAACTCAAAAGTATGCATTTAAAAAAATTCATAATGCATTTTTTGCTAAAAAATTTTTTTTTATCGATTCCTGTGGTCAAAATATAACAAAATTCCCCCCCCAGATGGGTTTGCCAACCACCCCAACGAAAAGGGCGCCCTTCGCATGATATAGATTTTGTTCTTGACTATTCCCTACCAAATTTTAAAATTTCCATTTTATTCTATGCATTTTCAAAAAATCGCTAGGAAAAATGGTTCGTTTCGGACTAGTTTATAACAGCATCGCTGAATCGGGCCCCCCTGAAGGCCATCAGTCATAACACCCCAATACAAGGACAAAGCGCTTAACTTAAAACCTATGCTTACATGCTCTGGAGGCCTAGCGATTTTAACCTAACATTACGACCCCGTCCCATAAAACATCTGCCCGAATTGGGGTTGGGGTAAAAAAACCCCTTTTTGTCGAACACATTTTCTGGCTGTACTATCCCAAAGTTGCTGGTAAAGGTGTTATTTGGCAACCCTGTTAGAGAATCGCCTGTTTCAATATGGACGTCGCGGGATTCTTCGTGTTTACTCTCTTTGGGAATAAACGCTCAATAAAATTTGGTCGTTGAATTTGAACTGTTTATTTAAGGTGTGCTTTGGGACTTAATAAGTGACGACAGGGATATTTAAAATCTTAATAAGTGCTGTGTTCCTGGATTAAAAAAACTATGAGTGGAAAAAGCGCGAGTGTTTCGCTTTCCTAGAGACGAGAATCTTCCCCGAAAGTGGTTAAAAAAATATCTTTAAAAAAAAATTCCAAATAACAATAGCGAGGTGGAGTCAGAGGAAGGCGATTTTATTTACAAATTTCCCAACAGGGTAAAAGAAAAAAGGTGAGATCGTTTCAGATAGTTTAATTTACGATTAAACAAAAAAGCGTACCTAGTAAATTTCCCCCCAAAAAATTTTCAAAAACATTTCAATCGAAAAGAAAAAGAAAAACTTAAAAATTGATGAAATTGTTTTCAACAGGCAATAGAAGACAGTAAACAAGAATATTTAGCGCATAAAAATTTACGGTTTATTTAAAATTTCAGCAACTCGAGCAATTATTTCAGCTTTTAATTTGGGTAAGGGTGGTTACAGTTTATCAGAATGGCTTAACTTTTTAAAGTAGAAAAAACCCCCCCCGGGCCTTAAAAACTTTGGGGTGTTGTAATTGCTAAAATTTAGAAGTAAATACATATTATATAATGGGGTATTCAAAAAAAATAATGCTAAAACCCTTCGTCATAATTTGGAGAAATAAGAAATTTACTCGATACAATTGACAACTCGATGATTACACTTTCGTTAGACAGTAACGGGTATCAAACATGATAATTCCAATCCCGATTATGACAATCTTAATCAAAATCTTGATAATCAAGCAAATAATACAGAAAATATGTCAAAGCTTGATCGTGTTTTAAAATTTAAATCCAATATCTCAAAAACTTAAAAATAGGAGATGAAAATTATCACAAGGAATTGACTTTATTTCTGATCAGCTAAAAAATTGGGAACATTACCAAAAGAACGGTATAGATTTCTACTACCACTATGGTTTTTTGTTCAATTTTATATAAAAATCCTCATGCATATAGATATTTACGAAATCATGGACCTATAATTTTGCCCCACCCCCAAAAAATTAAAGGGGTCTGTAATAATTTTTTAACTGATCCCTCATATCGATGAGAAAAGCTTTTTTTAAAATATGCACAAAACATCTTTAAATATTTAAAAGATCAAAAATATGTTAGTTTACTTATGGATGAAATTCACATTGATCCATATTTAGATTATAAAGGTGGTAATGGTAGGAGCTCCAATAAATAATAGTGATTCGTTAGCAACATCCTATATCTTTAGGTTAATTTCTTCAAATTTAAAAGAAGTTGTTCATATCGCTCCTATATCTAAAATTAATCACGAATTACTTTTCAATTTTATCAAACTATTATAATTCGTTTAGGGGGATATTGGTTATAAAGTGTTTTGTGTACTTAGCGATAATAATTCAATAAAGGGGAAAGCTATGTCAAATTTTTTCACTAAAAAAAGAACTCAGCTTTTATATAAAACATCCTGTTAATCCAGAAAGCCTTTTTTTTATTTGTTTGATTCGCACCTCTTAAAATGTATTTACACCAACTGGCTTAATTCAAACCGAATCAGGCATTCCCCTATCCTGATTTT
This sequence comes from Listronotus oregonensis, assembly GCA_019359885.1. Taxonomy (NCBI): domain Eukaryota; kingdom Metazoa; phylum Arthropoda; class Insecta; order Coleoptera; family Curculionidae; genus Listronotus; species Listronotus oregonensis. Next base: position 75,254 of record JAHBCN010002480.1, read on the forward strand.
TTTACCGGCTCCGACGGTCAGAAATCGAACTTTTTCCCCATTAAAAAATTGCACGATTTAGAACACGGTAAATTATTAAAATTCGGCTACCCCTTTAAAATTTTAAAAAGCTCTTTACCCACCCAGTTTAGAACGACAAATGTTAAATTAGCATTAAAAATTTTTAATCCATTTGTTGTTGAGGGCTTACAAAACTATAAAACGGGAAAAAAGATATTAACCATTCACAAGATCCCAGTTTTTTTAAAAAATTATAATAAATTGGGAGTATTGTAAATGTAAAACACCACAAAAAGGAAAGGTTTTGATCCCTCAGGAACCTATATTGAAAAATTTTGATCCAAAAGTAGAATTTCTGAAAAATATAATTAATTGGTTGACACTTGGCAATCTGCAAAATTTCTAACAAACTAACAAGGCAGGCTCACACTGCCTTAACTCATACTTTTATGGAATGTGCAAAGTTATTAAATATTGTTTGACGAACTAAATTTAAACTATGTGCTTTTGGGAAACTTCAAACCGATCCTTTAGAAAATCGTTTTGGAAAATACAGACAATTGGGGGGAAATATCATATCTCGATAAGGCAACTTTATGAATCTAAAAAAAAGACTTAGAATTCAGTCAATATTAACATTAAAATCTTCCAATTTTGGAACTTTAAACATTTTCAAATTTTATGAACCCCCCCCCAAATTTCCTGATCAAATAAAAGGCATTGTTAATTAAAAAATAGATGAAATATTTAGCAATATTATCATTGAAGACACCATATAGACGATTTAAAAAAACCAAATGTCTGTAATTACTTATTTAGCGGGTTATTGGCAGTCATATAGCTTTAAAAAAAATTTAAAAAGTAATTACTGCAAAAATTCTTTAATATACAATGAAGAACTTGAACATGATGTTCGTCTTTCCACAAAATGGTATAGTTTTTTTTTAAAAATTTTAAAAATTTTAAACTTTTTTGGAAAATAAAATTATTGTTGTTTGACTTTTATTTTTTTAAATTTTTGTAATAATTTTATTTTTTTTGAAGCCCTCTAAATTTTGTTGGCTGCGGCCTCTTGACGACAAATAGCACAGATGATGGTTTTACCGAAAGCGCCTGCTAGGATTTTTTAATAAAAATTTGCACGAAATACAAAGTCTCTTCATTCAAAAAAGGACGCATGAAATGAGCCTTTTTGGGCCCTTTGAAACGAGCCTCTTAAGATCTTGGCTGTGACAGATAGTTTTAAAGGGGGGGTATTCCCCAAAAGGGCAACGACAGGCAAAGAAGTTCCAAAAACCCCGCTCGGCCAAGTTTACCTTGGACCTACTGAGCCACAGTCGTAAAGGGCGTAAAGATAAAGCTAGGTCAACTAGCTAGCAGCAACAGGACATTGAAGGATAGCTCTGTTCTTCCAGGAGGCTGAAGAAACAGCGTACATGTGTAGTGCCACTGCGAAGCACCATGCTTTGGCTTAGGTTTACTAGGCTTGGTAAGGAAAAGCCAAAACCGGCAAGATATATGGGTATGTCAAGACTCGGGTCTAGTTAAAAAGACGGGCCTGGACAAGGTACCCAAAAAACGATAGGAGAAACCACAATAAAAACTGGTAAAAGGGTTTCAGTGGTGGAGGACATTTTTGCCATCTCCCCTCAAATAATCTAATAAATCTAATCTAATTGCTGAGTCAAAAATGGCGACGTGCAGAAGGACATAAAAGGTTTTTACAGAAGCCGAAAAAAAAACGACTTATTATTTATTTAAACAATTATAACGTTAACAATATTTTTTTATAAATATATAAAAATGTATAATAATTAAAAGCCGGGAATAATATGATTCATGCACCACCTGACACGGCCTTATGTCATTCACATTAGAACAACCTAAAACAAAAAAAAATATTTTTAAAAGTAGAATATTATAGGACGTTGCTTTACTTTAGCCCAGTCATTATAGCAAAAAAATGTAATTTTTGTGCCATGACTTGCGGAATAACCTGTAGATTACTAATATCAAAAATCCAAACAATTTTTTTTCAGGTAATTTTTTAAACAATAATTATTAAAAATGGGCTTTTTTTAGTATTTTTCGAGGTATTTTTTTTATAACAAAAAGTACTGGCTATATCACATTACTCATAAAAGACCGTTTATAGAGAATTTAAAAACCTACAAAATGATTTTAAAAAGTCGATCCGACCATTTTTCACCGAGAAAAGCCGGAAAAACGCTTAAAACAGACCTATTTTCAAACATTCGTTTCTCCGTTAATTTTTAATATTAAGAGCTGATTTTTTGGAGAATGATAGTCAATAACATATTCTTTGAACTGCCAAAAGATAAAAATTGTCGCAATAATAGTTTTTATTCAATCGCACTATAAACAAATTAGGCTCGGCAAGTGCCGTAAATATTAGGCAAATGGTCCGATTTTGGATTTTAAAACGGCTTTTTAAAGTTGAGATAAAAATCTATAAATTGTGATATCTCACATTTTTATATAAGTTTGAGATCATTGTTACAAAATGTTTGTACCTAGCGTCGGCGAAAAATTCCGACGAGCGCCCGATGGACCAGCCGTCTCTCGCTTTTTCGCTGCTGGGTGCCTTTCCAGGTTGATTCAGTTCGTCTCGGTCGCGAATTTTCGCTCGGCGCGCTAGGTTCACAAGCATTTAACAATGATCTCCAAACTATATAAAAATGTAAGATATACAATTGTACTTTTTCAACTTTTAAAAAGCCGTTTTAAAAATTCAAATCGGACCATTTGCCTAATATTCACGGCAGTTGCAAGATAAGGACCTAATTTGTTTATAGTGCGATTGAATAAAAACTATTATTGCGACAATTTTCATCTTTCGTCAGCTTAAAGTATATGTTATTGACTATCATATCCCAAAAAATCAGCCCTTAATATTGAAAATTAACGGACATACGAATTTTTGAAAAACGGTCTGTTTTAAGCATTTTTCCGACTTTTCTCGATGAAAAATGGTCGGATCGGGATTTTTCCAAAATCATTAAGTAGGTTTTTGAATTCTCTACAAACGGTCTTTAATGAGTAAAGTGATATAGCCAGTACTTTTTGTTATATTTAAAAAAAAGGAATAAAAAGGCCCTTTTTTAAACAATTATTGTTTAAAAAAATTACCTAAAAAAACTAATTGCATTTTTGATTTTAGTAATCTACAGGTGTTTCTGGAAGCTATGGCGCAGTCAGATATCTGTTGACATAAATTACAAAAAAAATCTGTAATGATTGGACTATTTGTTCTGTAAATGAGATCTGAGCAGAACAATTAGATTTTTGTTTAAATTAAAATTGAAAAAAAATCTATTTGTACCTGAAATTGCCATTGCATATTCGAATTCAGTCTTAAGAATTGTCAATATTTTTTTAACTCCTTCTTCGCCGCCACAAGCTAGACCCCACAAAGCTGGTCGGCCAATAAAAACCATCTTAGCTCCTAAAGCTAGAGCTTTAAATATATCGGTTCCATCGGTGATTCCTCCATCCATGTAGACTTCAAGTCTTTTGCCCACGGCTTTGACTACTTCTGGTAGAGCCTCAATCTAAAATGTGATAAATTAGAATTAAAATTTTACTAATTCCCCCGAGCTAGTTAATCTAATAACCAAAAAATTTATTACACAGGTCCACAAAAAGTGGTGTGTGTCAGACTAAGATTTTCTGGTGTATTTTTTTCCGCAGAACACGAATCCAAAGTCAAAATTGGGAGTCAAACAGCAAAAAATCAAAAAAAAAACAAAAAACCGATACAGTACATTTACCGGCAGAAATCTGCTTTCACGGAATATTTGTACTACGAGTATATAAACTATAAGAAATACAAAATTTCATAAAACAAAAAATAGAGCTTTCTAAATTGTCTATATAAGAAGTAATATTATATAATATTTTGATAAGATAAATAATAAAGAATATATAAACGAAAATGTAAATTTGACAAAAAATTTCAGTCCAAAATAGGACAAATTTCTTTTTATTACTGTGATTTTTTCGTTTTTTTTTATTATAAATTATTTATAGTCCATTGCAGTAACTAAAGACCTGAAAGTACCCATAGCTGTAAATAAATCTGTACAGTTTTCATTTGTGGCGCAATTCTTAGGTCTTCGCGGATGCTTTCGAGCGAGAAAAAGTTTATCACGATTCCGACGTGGGAACCAAGGAAGTTTAAAGGTGTATGGAAGCCCAATGCTATGGCCCATTCGATCAAAAAATATCCAGCCTAGTATGAAAATAACTGTCAGAGTTGGCCCCGCCGATTCTGCGCAATAACAAAATTCCACGAAATAATTTAATGTGTTGCCTACTTACACACTGATAAATCAGTGTGTAGTTAGGCAACACATGATACTTTTATGAGAGCCGTATTAGTTTCAATTGTTTTGCTTTGTGTGATTATATTTTGTGGTTGCAGAAGTTTTTTTGGATTGATAAAAACCTTCTTATTTTAGTGATTAGTGTTTATTAAATTGTGACAATAATTTTGTGTTTATTGTTTGTTACTTATAATATCGTAACAAAATGACAAGAGTTTGTATGGTTTTGTCTTGCAAATCTAAGGGTAACATACCCGGCAGTATTTCTTATATTTAAATTAGGTGCTTCTTATGAGGCGTAACGTTAGGTAACCGAATAAATAATAATATATCAATTATGAATTATAGAAAACGAAAATTTCATAGGAAATAGCAGTGAGAAAAGTAAGGCAATCTTAACATAAGATGATTTCCACAATGTTTGTGTATTTCTGTGGATTATTAAAAAGAAATAAGGTTTACATTTATGTACTTTTATTTCATTTAATAATTTAGGTACATTCTTTTAAAGGATCAAAATTTTAATTACTGGGCAGACCAGGCAAATTTTAATATATACAGGTCCCCTAATTGAATAAAAGAAAGTACAATTTTATGTTAAAGTTCCTTTGCTTTTTCTGTATTTTGTTTAAAAGAAAATTGGATTTTGGTTTCTTAAACTTACATTTACAACTTTTAAGCTCGACATACTGTAGACACATAATATTTAACCGTTACTGTTACAATGGATACCTAGGTACCAAAGGTTACTAAACATTTTTAACCACTGTTATTCTGTCTCATAATTTGGGTTATTAGTGAAAAGTATATGCCTTAAAAGCAGTTATAAAAATTTGCACTTTTTAATGTACAACCACAATCTTAGGATTAGATTAAACTCATTTACACTATCTTGCCCTTCTTTTACCACAAAATTGGTGATAAGTACATGAAACTATCATACAATGTTTGAAATTTATTTTTAAAAAATCGTGTTTTTATTTATTTACAAAGATTTTTGGTAATGTTACAAAACTACCAAAAATATCGACCATTTAAATAGAAGGCTGTAAAGTGGCGCCATCTATTCTTTTCATATTATATCAGATGATATAAAATCCAATATTACACAATAATATTAAATATTCTATGGTAGTATCGTTTAATAACCAACAATTTTGTGCAAAAAAATAAAAAAAACAGTGAATGCTTGAATTTGATATTTGATGATGTCAACTTTATAGATAGTAGCAAAGAATTATGGAAGTCCGGCTCTGACCTACTATTCATTGCGCGGGGCCAATCCCCCGATTCCCGCTGCCCTGCACGCCTGGACAATTTTGTTCTACAGTATTGGACTTCCATACACCTTTAAACTTCCTTGGTGCGAACCCACTGAAAATGGCCCCTCAAAGTCCCAAAATGAGTTTCCTGTGAATATCTGCCAAAATATGCAAACTAGAGAATTTTTGTTCAGACAAAAATGGTTCCTACCATTTTTTTCAAAAACGGCCGTTGAAAAATCCATAACATTTCACACTGGATAGATGTGGCTAAAAGGCTAAGAAATGCAGATGGCCAAAACAATTTTTTATCAAAACGCAAGAAAAATTGTAAAGAAAATTTTCTGGGATCATTGAACACTTGCTAAGGTCTTATTATAAAAAAGAAATGTTAATAACAAACCATTTTTTCAAAAAATATTAATAAATTAATGGGATACTCTTAAAATATTGTGAAAAAAATTTTTTAATATTCTAGAAAAATCAGAATGGACCCAATCACATATTCAATGATGGGTACGGGTTTTTCCATTTCGATGAACTTTGAACGTACCTTATTGCCCAAGTAATGAAAAAATTCGTCCGCGCGCTTATAAGTGAATCCATGAAGATAGCGGCATTCTAGAGGTAGAGCGGCAGCTGAAATGAGGGAACTTTTGGGTCTCGTTATCTCAAAAACTATCGATTTTTTTTTAATTATAAGGACTATTTTCGTAGATTACAAGGCGATCTTCATTTTTGTCTAAACAAAAATTCTTTATTGCATATTATGGCAGATATTAGCGGGAAACCCATTTTTCGGGCCTTGAGGGGCCATTTTTAGCCCTTTTCCACCTGTTAATGCTAATAAACTTTTTTTTGCTTGAAAGCATCCCCGAAGACTTGCGCCACAAAGAAAAACTGTACAGATTTATTTACAGCTTTGTCCCTTTATTTACTGGACTATTATTTTATTTATTTAAATCCCAAATCACTTAAAAAAAAATATTTTTCAAATTTTTTCCTGAGATATACCTAAAAAAATCCTCAAAATATTTCATTTAGACAAAAAGGTCATATAACCTGAATTAAAGGCTTTGTAAAAATACATAATTTATGTCATATAAAGTTTCATGTATCTTGCATAGCTTTTGATATAATATTGACCTTTTAAATTTAAAAAAAAAATTAAATATCTGAAATTACGCCTTTTTGATTTTTGTGGTTTGACCCCCAATTTTGACTTCAATTGGTGTTCAGCGGAAAAAACGCCAAATTAGTCCGACACTTAGCACACACCAGTCTTTTTTGTGAACCTGTAATTGATTAAAAATAAATAAAATTATTGTTTCTTTTTCTCTCAAGACTCTGATGAAAATTCAAGTTAGACACTAATACATGTATCTACAGGAGTTTGAAATCAAAAATTTATAGTTTCTAAGATACGGGTTTAACTTTAAAATTTTTTGTATTTATTTTACCTAAATACCCTGTGGCCAATTTTGTTGAAATTTGTCAGTATTATTTTTAGTAGTACGGGCTTAATTTAGCCTTTAATAAATTAAAATTATTAAGTCCAGTGACGTCTCAGGGGAGACCTTATTGAAGATAGTTGTGATGACTGACTTTTTTTGCAATTTTTTAGTTTGAGCAACTAAAAATACAACTTTTTTGTATCCTAATAATTTTTCGTATCTTGCTTCGTTTTCGAGAAAAAAAATTAAAACAAAATCCCTGTAGTCGAATTTCTTAAAATTTGTCAATGTTATTTCCAGTAATAAGGACCTAATTTAGGAATAATTAAATTAGCACATTTGAGTCCGGGTGGAAATAATCAGGTTAAAAACCTTTATCAAATAATCATGGTGAAATGGTAATGCCATTTAATTCTTTAATAATAAAAATTAAATTTATTTAAAAAAATTTTAATAATATGAAGAATCGGGGTACAAAACTTCCCTGTTAAAAGAACCAAGAAAAAACTTCCGGGTTAATTTTCAAACGATCTTAGTGCTTTGCGAAACCAATATTTTTGGATAGGAACTTGGCCCTTATTTTTACAAGTGCTTTTGGCATGATTTATTTTTCAGCATGCTTAGATAGTAAACCTTTCGAAAATGTCAATTATAAAGCTCAGAGAGTAATGGAAAATTTCGAAATATATTTTTGGAAATATTTCCGGAAATATATCAAGAACTGGAAATATAGAAATATAAACTACAAAACTCAAAAATTAAACATTTAATGAAAGTTTATCATAGGTTATACCATAAATGGTCAGATTTGGCCGGATATTCAGGGTAGCTCGAGTGATTTTGAGAAACAAGTTAAATTTTCAAAGTATTCAAAACCAGGCAAAAAATTTGCTCAAAATCTAAGTATGAATGGTATTTGATAAGAAAACTGCGCGAATGAAACAAAGTTTAAAGCAAAATAATAATTAATTAACAATATAAAATACAGTCGCTACTGAGGTAACAATGGACGACACAATTGATAGAACCGATTTTTTTTGCCAGTAACTTTTTCCCATTTATCCGATAGCAAATTTCGATTTTTAACATTTTAAAAGGAGATTATTTATACATGAGTGAAATTGTCATCAAAAAGTTGAAACGCAAAAACCATTAATATAAATAAAAATTTAAATATTAAAAATAGAAAAAAAAATCAGTGGATTTTTTAAAAAACTAATTACACACGACCACAAGACACAAGTTGTGCAACTTGATCAAGAGGCATATCTTCATCGATATCATGCACACCTTGAATACTATATTTAGCATCAATGCCGTCTTCATGGGAGTGCAATTAAACTTCTTCTACAGCAAAAAATTGCTTCTTCTTCTTCCCTGGCATTACAACTCTGGGTGAGTCTTAGCCGCATCCACTATTGCTCTCCATCTCCTACGGTCTTGTGCTTCCACTTGCCACTGCTGGACTCCCATCTTAGATAAATCTGCTGCGACATCATCCTTCTATCTTTTTTTGGATCTACCTATTGATCTTCCGCCATCTGGTCTCTCAAGGAATATTGTTTTTATAAATCTGTGGTCTTTCTATCTGTGCGGTTTCGAGGCAATGGTTTCTTTTTCGTAGCACTGTCTTTTTCCATGTATGGATCGCTGGACCATAGCAAAACCATTTCTCCCTTCCTCGTCAGCCCTAACTCTACCTTCCACTTGGGTTGGTTACCCTGTCTTCGGTAGGGTTGCTCAGGTTATCCAGGGTTCACCCACGTGGTCGATGCCACACTTCGTGGAGATGAGGATAGGAATTGAGTAAAAGAGGCTAGAGATGCTATCCGGAAACGGCACCTTATGTTGCCCATCACCACTCCTTCTGAATCCTAAGCAATAGCAACATCCATCAAGCAATAGCCAACAAGCAATAAGCGGTAAAACCCCGAAATCGAGATTTTCTTATTCGTAATCGTAATAACATACGTACAGTTACGGCCATAAAATTTCGGGTAACGATTTTACGTGTTGTAAAACAGCCTTCAGTTACCAGCTTACCTTTACTTTTGACACTAATTCGAAATCTGATGTCATTGTCCAAAAAATATATCAAGTTCTTCGAACCATGCCACGCATATCAGTAATAAAAAAGTTCAAGTTGTTACGTTGCTGGAGGAGGGCTACTTAGAAAAATCTGTTGCGGAGAAAGTCAGAGTGCCAAAGAGTTCGGTTCATGATATCAAACAAAAATTTCATGATAGAAATTCGCACGAGAGAAAGGAAGGTAGCGGTCGTCCACACATATCAACCGAGGAACAAAACAAAAACTTGATAAGCTGCGTTCGAAGAAATCCTTTTAAAAAGCCTCTTCTGCAAAACTAGAAACAGTTTTTTCTGGCTCCGACAGAACAGCACGGCGCTGCATCAACAAATTTTCGGAGCTTCGATGCCGTCGACCGGCCAAAAAAACCCTTTTTAACACAGGCAAATAAACAATAAAGGGTTGGATTTTGCCTAGAATACCTACCACGGGAAATACGTTTCTGGGAAAGGGTAATATTTAGTGATGAAAAGGTTTTCCAGTCAAGTTTTAATGGAAGTATGCGAGTATATAGACCTCAAATTCAAGATTTGAAGAGACATACACCCAAAAGATAAAACAGAGTGGTAGGTTTTCGGTCAATGTTTGGGGATGTATCGGCGCATGATAGGTGGGCGTTTGCCATTATATCCAGGGCAGACTTAACGCCAATTCTTATCAAGAAATACTCCAAAATATCATGCTGCCAGCGGCCTATAATGTCTATGGGAATGATTTTATCTATCAGCACGACAACTCTCCGGTCTATACAGCCCGAAGGGTCACCGACTGGTCAAGTAACAATCAGGTTAGAATCCTTCCCTGGCCATCGCGAAGTCCCAACGTCAACCCGATGGAAAATGTATGGGGACTGAGTTAAAAAAATCCAGTCAACACATGTTCAGCCCGTAAATGAAGAAGAGTTATGGGCACAAATTCAAGAGGCGTGGAATAGTTTGACTGAGGATTACACTAGAACATTGTTCGCTTCGATTACTAAAAGATTGGCCTTGGTGATCGAAAAGAATGGAGCTATCATAAAATACTGATTTTTGTTTTATAGTTTATTAGTTGATATTCAATTTGATTTTAGTTTTCTGTATAAATTAATGAAATTTCGCTTACTTCAAGTCTTTGTTTGTTTTGTTTCAGCTAAGAAATTGATATTAAAAGGCCTGTGAACGTGACTGTGTACTATGTAAATATGTAAATAAATTATCAGGTGAAAGCCTGGGTTACGAAAAATCAATGATTTTGACACGGATTGTCAAATTTTGCCCGAGATTTTATGGCCGCAACTGTACTTTTTCGGACATGATTCTTATAGTGTAAAATTTGTACTGCACAAAAATATAAAAATATATTATAGAAATCTGTGTTTTGATGGTTTACAACGGATTCTTACTTTTTTAATCGATTTTTCCAAAATTTCCAATATTTCCGAAACACGGCCGAAAATTCCCAATATTTCTATTTCCATGGAAATATTTCCACTTGAAATATTTCCATTTACAACACTACTTAGAGACTATACAAGACTAACGTACCGATGCTGGCCACCCATCCACTTGTCTAGCACCATGGTTCGATACCAAGATACCCGCAACTCCGGCATCCGCAGCTAAAATTGCGTCTTCAGCTGTTAAAATACCCTTTAAAATAATTGGCAATGAAGTGATGGTTTTAAGCCATGCGATGTCTCTCCATTCGAGTGAACTATCGAGTAGATCTCCCAAGTTGTTGAGGGCAGAGCCTGTGTTTCTTCCTTTTCCTTTGGTCGCCTCCGCGTAACTGCCCTCAAAGTTAGCAAGTCTGAAATAAGCAAAAGTTGTTGTCACACAGAAAAATTTAAAAAGGTAAAAAAAGTTATATAAAAATGTAAAGTTTTAAATGTTAATATTTCAAAATATAAACATCAGCGAACAAACGTTTTTTTTTTTAGTGTAGACAGTAAAAACGCGAACAAACGTTTGTTTGTTCTTGTTCATACATGTTTGAGTAGACGTCAGGTATGTACACACCGAAAAAACAAACAAGAACAAACATCAGCGAACAAACGTTTTTCTTCAGTGTAGACAGTTAAAACGGCGAACCAACCTTTGTTTGTTTTTGTTCGCACATGTTCCAGTGGACGTCGGTACATCAAAGAGAATTTTTGTTTTTATGGTCATCCATAACTAGTCGAAAAAGAGTAAACAAACATTTGGTTGCGCTATGTAGACAAAATATCGCGAACAATAAACAAACACACACAAACAAGGTGAACAAGAACGAATGTTTGTTCTTGTTTGTTTTTTCGGTGTGTACATACCTAAAGAGAAATAAATTTTGTTCGTCGTCATCCATAACTTTTCCAACTGGTCAAACGAGAGTGAACAAATATTTGATTGCGCTATGTAGACAAAATATGGCGAACAATAACAACACAACAGAACAAAGAACACATACAAACAAGGTGAACAAGAACGAATGTTTGTTCTTGTTACTTTTTTCGGTGTGTACATACCTTAATGTAGAATTTTTAGGTAAATTTAAAAATGGTATCCAGAAAAAAACTTGATTCGTAAGAAATATACAGGGTGTTCGACAAATGCACTGTCAAATATCACAAATAAAAAAAAGTTTATTATTTAAATATATATATATATATATATATATATATATATATATATATTTTATATATATATATTTTTATTAATATATATATATATATATATATATATATATATATATATATATATATATATATATATATATATATATTTTTTATAAAAAATTTTTTAATTTTTTTTTAAAAAAAATTTTAAAAAATTTTTTTAAAATTTTTTAAAAATTTTTTTGGGGCCCGGGGGCCCCCTTTTTTACCCAAAAAAGCCCCCCCTTTTTTTTTATTTGAATTTATTTCCCTTAAAATTTCCTAAACGATTTTAGGGGGGGATACCCTATGTTTATTACAATGGTTACATCAAAAAAAACAAAAAACTATAAGCTTTATCATTATCACGCGATATTGTATACGATACGTATTTTAAATTTTCCCCTAAAGGGCCATGAAATTTGACATGTCCGCCCCCTTTCTTTGGAGAAAAAAAAAACCCCTTTTAGGGACGGGGATTATGCAAATAATGAAATAAATATCCTTTTATATTTCCCAAGGGTTTTGGGATAACAATATATTTTTTTAAAACCCCCATTGTATACTTATAAGCATTAATTTCAAAAATTTTTTTTGGAAAGGGAAAAATTTCCCAAGGTTTTGGGAAAAAAAATAATGGAAAGTAAATGTCACGTTCATAAATATATTTTTTCATCCAAAAAATATCTCCAGTTAAAAAGGCCCCCATGCCAATCCTTTATTTTTTGCCAGAACATGAAAACAACAAAAAAAGGGGGGCAGAAATTACTTCCCCAAAAATATTTTTACCGATGAAGAAACCCTTTTGTTACTGCTGGGGTATATAAAGAAAAAAAAACATTTTTGGGCATCACAAAATCCATAATATACTGAAATAAAATATTCTGGTAGGAAATTTCATGTTTGGTGGGGGTTTTTTAAAGGTAGAATAATTGGCCCAAATTTTTTTTTTATCAACCTCTTAATGGAAAAAAGATACTTACAAATTATAACTGAAGTTTTAAAAATTTTAAAAAGGCAAGGGGAAAATTTTTCAAAAGGGGGGGGTTTCCCCAAAGTTACCCCGAAAAATAAATTTTTTTAAAAGCCATTTTTTCCCAAAAGGATTGGTAAATGGGGGCCAAAAAAAATTGGCCAAAGCAATACCCCGGGTTTTCAGTTTTAGATATTTTTTTTGGGGGGAAAATTTTTAAAAAAAAAGTATCGGGGAAAAAAAAATTTTAAAATTTAAAAATTGGTTGGGAAAAAATAACCCAAAAAAGTAGCTTTTAAAAAAAAACCCCGGATTTTTTGGGGAAAGCAGTTTAGACAAAAAAAAATTTATAGAAAATTTTTTTAACAGAATGGCGGTCAGTGGAGATCTACTGCAATAAGAATTTTAAAAAATTTGTTACTTTTTTTTTTTTTGTTAAAGTTTTCATTAATAATTAACTTTTTAATAAAGTTAATACTAAATTTTCCCCTTTTCCTGTGTTTATTTGAGGGTTATGTAAAATTTCTTGGCTACGAAACCCCCAAAAAAATAAAAATTTAAAATGAAAAACTTTAGTTTTTTGCTTTTGGGGGTACTATGATACTAAAATGTGGAATTTAAAGGGGGAAAAAAAAAAAATTTTTCCAAAAAAAAAAAAGGGGACTCATTTGAAATATGAAAGTAGGCCCCCAATTTTGGGAAACCCTTCTGTATAGGAAAAAAGTTTTTTTTTTTAAAATTTTATCTTTTTTTAAATTGGGGGGGCCCATTTATAACCGGACACCCCATTGGTTTAAAACTTTTTTTTTGGCCCTCGTTTTGGGGGTAGTTTTACTTTTAAATGTTTTGTCCCTTTGTTTTTTTTAATGTGAAAAGTGTGTGAAATAAAAAAAATTTTTTTCCCGGGGGAAAAAAACCTATGAAAATAAATGACAGCAACAATAGTATGTAAGTTTTACCTATAAAATATATTGTAATTTTAGTATAATTTTTAGTTGTTTGCAGGGTTTTGAGAATAATTACAAAACAACCTATTTTTAAAAAAAAGTTTTTGCCCACCTTTTTTAGAACTTTTTTTTTATTTTTTTTAATGAAAATTTTTCCCCCAAAATTTGAAATTTTTTTAACCCTGAAAAAAAAAAGCAATTTAAAAATGCATTTACGGAAATTTCCCCATTTAAAGGAAAACTTAGAATAGAGCCCCCCGGGTTTCAAGGGTTGTTCTATCAAACCCCAAAAACTACAAGCTAATACGATATATGAGCGAAAGAAATAAATTTAGAAGTAGGGGTTAAACCCCGTGCTAAAACCCAAAAACCCAAAAAATTTCCAAAAATTTTTTAAATTATTTTTGAAAACGGGGGGGAGATACATCACTAACCGAAACGTTGTGTATAAATTTAAAAAAAAAAAAGAAAGTCCAAAATTTTGGGGGTTATTGATTAAAAACTTACTTTAAAAGGGGGCAGGAAAAATTAAATTTTTCCAAAAATTTGGGGGGAAAAAACCCTTTGGGGGTGTCATTTTGGGGGAAAATTTAAAACCCCCTTTTTTCCCTTTGATTTGACTTTTGGTGATTTCCCCTAAAAAAAAAACTAGATGAGAATATGAACACAGTGAACACATTATTTAAAAATTTTTTTCTTTTTTTTTTTTAAAAAATAAATTTTTATTTTTGGGGAAAATTTTTTTCCCTATCTTTTTAAATTAACCACTTTAGCTCGTGGGGGGTGCCTTAGCTACGTCTTCTATACTAGTTGTGCTAATAGTACTTAACGTATAGATTGTTCCCATTGCCTCGGCAGCTACAATAAAATAATCTGTTTATTCTACAATGTCTCCGAGGTTAGGGTTTACAAGGGGGCAAATAAATAAAAAAATAAACATGTAAAAAGACTTTTTTAGTTATATCTCCCGGGAAAAAATAAAAAAGAAAAAAGATGTTTATGGGTTATGTAAACTTTTGTTTTTAAACCCCCAATTCCGGTACGAGATTGACGAAAAAATTAAGGATTCTTTTTTTGTATAGTTTTTCATGGGATTATGATCAAAAAAATTAAAAAAAACAAAAAAAGTATCGGAGTTTCGACTTTTTTTTTTTTTAAAAAATTACTGATGAATTAAATGTTTTTTATAAGAATTTACTTAATAGATAAATTTTTATCTGGAGATTTTTAAAATAAAAATTAGGCTATTACCAAAATTTTTACCAGGCTTTTTTCCCTGGGAAAAAAAAAAAAATAATGGAAAATTTTAAACGATTTGGTTCCCTCTGCCCAAAGAATTTTTCGATATTTAAATTAAACAATTAAAAAATGTTACCTCGGACATTGGCACACTCTCCCTCTGGATGAGCCATTTTTTGCATGGCTGACGGTGATATTCCCACTGGAATCGCAACTTGTTCCCCTAAAACTGTTACTGATAAATCCCTTTTGGCAACGTTTGTCAAACATTTTGGTCGTATTTTGTATCAAAAATATTAAAAATGGAGTTTTTTGTCACCCAAATAGATAATATCAATTGTAAAAATTAATTTATGATAACACAGGGTGTCCGGAAAAAGCTTGTACAAAATTTTGTGACCCACTTCTGCTGTCAAATTAAATCAGTTTAAAAATCTACCCATAACTATTAAAAAAACTTTAATAGCTATTTATGGACTGGGTTTTAAATTAACACATAAACCTCGAGTGCTTATATGTAATTAACCTGTTCCCAATATTTTATCCAAAACTGTCATATTATTTAAATAAAGGAAGTAAGATAAAAAAAAGATTCTTTAAAACAAAAAAACCATATCGTATATTTTAATTTTAATTATTTGACATTAAATAACAATTTTTCTTCAAAAGCATTTTTCGAAAGAGTTGCGGTTTT